>QUSE01000010.1:5255476-5413560 GCA_006508115.1 Apiospora malaysiana
CCCCCCCCCCCCCCCCCCCCCCCCCCCCCCCCCCCCCCCCCCCCCCCCCCCCCCCCCCCCCCCCCCCCCCCCCCCCCCCCCCCCCCCCCCCCCCCCCCCCCCCCCCCCCCCCCCCCCCCCCCCCCCCCCCCCCCCCCCCCCCCCCCCCGCATCAGTGCTCTCGTGGATTTGGTTTTCCTTTTTATTCTCGATATCTGCGACTTTCTATAGAGCCGACAAGTTGGCCCGAAATTGAGATCCTAATCAACGGTCATGCAACGCCAAAAACTCCATATACCTCCACAAACGCCACAATATGTTACTTGATGCTTGTATGCTCTGCCTTGGCCGTCTTAATCAGAGAGCGTCTGAACCGACGCCCGTCAGACCTGGCATCGGCCTGGAGAATGAGTGATAGAATGACATTGTTCTGGTAACTCCTGGCTCCGTTGGGTACGTAAGCCACGGTTTGGTGATAATAACAAGATACAGCCGCCATTGCGGCTATACCATAGACACCCGCCCGATACAGACGATCGATATGGTCTTTTGATAACAGTAAAGAACAGTCTTTCGCTTTAAGGGACAACATGAAAATGCGACAACGCTGCAGAAGGACGACAAACGCCTGGAATGCGTCTCCTTCTGGGGAATGCCGGTACGCAAACCAAAACCAGCTGCAACAAGCTCCCAGGATTAACGTGCCGCCGAGCCTTGGTTATCGTAGTGGTCGTCGCCTTCATGATGTAACGTCACACTGTTAAACTCCTCGAAAGGATCCACGATATCCGCACCAGGAGTGGTCATACCACTATCAAGGGGCACGCCCTTGAGGTTTCTAGCACCGCTAATGTCGACACTTTCGCTTTCCTTGACATTCCTGAAGTTGACGGTATCTATGTCTTTACTCGTGTGGGGTACAATCGGGGGCTTCATGTGACGAATCAATGCCCACTGAGTGGTTCGGAAGAAAGGATGGACCTTGATATCCGAGGCGCCAGCACGGGCTCCGAGCCTCCTCGTCTCGTCTTTGATGAGGAGCTTGCGAATTAGAGATTTACATAAGCTGGTAAAGTCAGTATTGGTTCCTCAATAACAATGCATGGCAATTGGGACTTACTTTGAGATCTGCGGTGCCCCAGAGTGTTCCGGGAAGGGGATCTCTTCTCGCAGAATGTTTGCAAATGTAGCATTGCGGTTCTTGCCCTTGAAAGGCGTCGTCCCGTAGAGCATCTCGTAGATGAGAATGCCCAGGGTCCACCAATCAACGGCACTTGTGTGCCCGCTGCCCTTGATAACCTCGGGCGCAATGTACTCCTCAGTGCCAACGAAGGAGTTGGTCCGGAAATCGGCTATGCAGGACTTTGTATCTATCGTAGGTAATGACGATGTGCTTGCGCCGTTCTTGCCCATGATCATAGTGGGTTTACCGCCTGGTCCGGACTGTTTCGACAAGTCGAAGTCCGACAACATGATGTGGCCTGATTGGTGAAGCAATATGTTCTCAGGCTTCAGGTCGCGATAGATGAAGCCCATGAGATGTAAGTACTCGAGAGCAGCTGTGACCTCGGCGGCGTAGAATCGCGCATCATCTTCCGGGATGCATTTGCCAGGACGTGTTTGGAGTGCTCTGAAGAACTCCCCGCCGCTGCAGTATTCCATGCAGAGGTAAAGATGGTCTTCAGACTGGAATGAATGATATAAAGTAACGATAAAGGGATGGTTACTTGTCGCAAGGATTTCCTGCTCAGCAAGAGCTCTCTTAATCTTGTTGCGCTTGATCATCTCCTTTTTGCTTAGAACTGCGTCACGGTCAGAATATGATTCCAAAAATGGCGCATCAAGGTGATCATTTCGCTTACCTTTCATAGCGTATAACCTTGAGCTCTTCTTCTCCCTCACGAGATATACCTTGCCGACATCTCCCTTTCCGATGAGCTTAATCTTGTCGAAGCTGGCAGGCCCGACTTCGACAGTGCGGACCTTGATGGAATTCGAGCTGTAGGTCCTACGGAAAGCCAAAGGACTTCGGCCAGGCGGAGGCAGAGCGCCCAGTCCGTCGCCGTCGGGTACGGCAAGGTTTCCGGCTTCAGCGGCGGCATGCTTGTCCACGAAGCCCAAAGTGGTCGAGTCAGGATGCTGCATCAGGGGCTCCTTACCCAATTCTGCCGTGGCAGGTCTTTCGTTGCTACCTTTGCCCTTGGAGAAAAGGCCGTGGGCGTTGGGAGCGCTGGCTACCCTACGGAGTTTTCGCGCCAGCTCCTCCTTGGTAGCGTTCGTAGGTTGGGGTTTCGCGGGACCAGCAGGACCGCTGACTTTCAAAGTGGGTGTGTCCGGCGGGCTCGGCGGGACGGAGTTGTTGTGATGACGGAGGCCAGGCTGGCCTTGGAGGGCGTAGTAAGGATTCGCGTGAGCAGTCGGGCTCATGGCCTCATCGAGGGGGTTACCCTCACTGGCGGTCGTGGTAGACCTGAGGCGGCCAACCGAGGAGAAGAACTTTGTGTTGCGGAAGACATTGGATTTACTGTCAGCGCTCTTGACGGACCCATCCACGCCCTTCTCCTTCTCGGAACCGTGGTGGTTGGACTTGAGATCGATACGGAAGAAGTTCTTGAGTTTCTGGTTGAAGTTGCCATTCGGCGACTTCAATGAAGGCATCTTACTGCTGTTGTTGGTGAGGGTGTTGGAGTCGGTGTCGTTGGGGTCGCTGGGGTCGCTGGAGTCGTTGAAGTGGTGGGACTGAGTTAATCGGTGCAGGTCATGCGATGAATTCCATGATGCCAGTCGTTGTCTGATGCGAAAAGTGCTGCCCCGACGAGATTGTGGTGGATGATGATCCGAAGGAAAACGTGCAGACTCTGGCCGTAGTTGTGTAGGCGAAGAGGGACTGGAGTTGGCGGCGGTTGATGTAGCAGTGGACCCCATGGTCGATCAAGTCTCAAGTGCTCTGCCCAGTGCCCAGTGCCCAGTGCAGTGCCCAGTACCGGAGTGACTTGAGTGAGTGGCAGAGAGTCCAGGGAGTGGAGGGAGGAAGTAGGCACTCTAGTCCTGTCGGTCAGTCGGTGATAGGTCCAGGCCTGGTAAGGTCGATCCACTTTGTCGGGATGGATTTAGTACAGTAGTGGTAGTTGGAGGAGTGGCAGTGGGCTGGCTGTGTTTGTTCACTCTCACGTTCCCTTCAGGTCAGTCAGTCATCAGTTCAGGCTGTGTGTGGTGCTGCAGTGCCTTCTTCTGTCCAGTCCATTGAGCCGCCCTGTTGCGTTCTTGTTCTTGTTCTTGTTTCTGTTTCTGTTTCTGTGCTGTGCTGCGCTTCGCTGGGTGTGCCGGAGCTGCTGCTGGCCGGTGCTTGGTAATCCAATAAACGTGTTCCTTGTCGTTCGTCCCTGTCGGTGCTCTGGATGGACGGGGGCGCTTTTGATTGATGGAGCATTGAACCATTAACTCGCACTAAAAGTACATCAAGTACGGATTGGGAGTCGATGGGTAGGCAGTCATCAGATCGCAAGGGAAATCAGAAATGAAAGATTCTGATGGAAGAGAAAGCTGGGAAAAGTGACAACCTTCTCTCTATTTCATTCAGTAAGGAACCCGTCTATTGGCTTTCCATTTGACTTTCTCGAAGCAATTGAAGGGAAAGGAAGGAGGGGAGAAGGCTGTTTGTCGAGCGGCTTTAGTCGGAGCTGCAGGGAGGGGCTTTCTCCCTCTCAATCTTGTCTTGTACGGCAGGCATATTTTTGAAAGTCCCCAGCCTCAAGCATGCAAATCGGATGCGTTGGATGGACAGGTACTATAAGTACATACTAAGTACGGAGTAGGTAATAGCTAATCAGGTAGATATTCATACATACTTCAAATATATACCTAGGTCAGGTAGGTTTTCGATACGTTAGTCCACAGATATGGACCTCCCGCACCCCAAGGCTCCTTTGAGGGGGTACCGACGCCTAGATCTATCGAAAAGCTGCGCTACAGGCCTTGACGAGAACGACAGGCTGGCTGGCGAAAGCCAAGCAGAGACGGGCCTGGCTAGACCCAACTCGCAAGAAAGTCACAATCATATGTAAAGTGCATGCAGGCATCAAGCAGAGGACAGAGGACAGAGTTCAAATTGGTTTTGAGACACCGTGGATATGTCCAGTCCATATGTACCCAATGCCCACATCATCTGGTACATCAGGTAGGCGGGCGGGATGGAGTATGTGAGCCAGCAGGATTCGGGGGCATCGGAGCTTGTGTTACATTGAGCAGTGCCCATGGATATCGTCCGGTTCCGGTTCGATAGGTTGATACATGTTGCCCAGTCCATAGCAACCTTGAACGTTATAGGGACAAACTACCCAATACCAACCTTGTCAGTCACATACAAATATATGCCAGGCACCTCATATCCGTCCGTCCTATTGATCTAACACAATGGCCTAGGTTCATATACATGCATGCACCTTATGCTTCGGAATTAGTCTCGAAGCACACCCCATGCATTGAAGCATACATGTATTCGCTATTCCGTTGTGTCTACCATATAACCTACTCATACTCAAGCATGAATCAATCCAGTAATGCTCCTTAGGTCATTTACATCCGCTGTCTGGTGACTTGTCATCCGCATCATCCGGTCCATTGTTTCGAGAGCCGGATGGAAGTGAACTGCTCTGAGTAGAGTGGGTATGGAGTATGCCCCCCAGGATATGTAGTAGAACAACAACATAGTCAATCGCCACCACCAAAGAGGTTCTCATTCATTACTGACCTGGCCTATGTACATGCCTTGGCTGCTTGGTCTACCAATCAGCCAAGATACTCTATTGCCGTGCCAAGCAGAGCGAATGCCCCATTGCTTGACCGTTTACACCCCCCTGGCAGCCCGGCATACATACTGTAACAAGTCTGGTAGTCTGGTAGTCTGGTAGGTAGAAGTATGTACCTACGGTACTGATGTTCTGCGTGGGGATACCTGACACCACACCTACCTGCCTGTCTACCTGCCTGTCTACCTGCCGCCGCTGCTTTCGTGGATGGTATCGTCTGTCGGCCCGTATACGAGCTTCCCCGATCCCGTAAGTAAAGCTATGTAAGATTCGCTGTCAAGTGCCCATTAGGGCATATAATCACCGATGCATTGCACTTCTTTCTGTACACACGTACACGGTTCACTTAACCAAGCATTTGATTTGAGCATGAAGAAGCTATTGAAGAACCAGCCGCGTCAGTCCTGGAGAGATACGAGTCTCTTGTCAGAGCAAGCCTGTCAGAGCAACATTGCCTGCCCCCAATGTGGCCAAGCCCGTCGTCGAGCTCTGGGGGTCCACACCAGGGTTTCCCTACCTTCCATTCTGGCGCATGGCACCACGACTTCGCGGCTTCGCGACAGGCCTCAACGTTGGCGCAGGTTTCTCGGTGGGTATCGTCACTGTCCACCGTAGCTCCGATGTTCGTTACATGAAATTGTGAGGCTGGCAACGCCCATGTTGGATTCGGCCCCTCCAACAGTCGCAATGCAGATGGCATTCTTCAGGGCCAGGGGAAACTCTCTCAGGTCCGACTACCTACTACTAGGTATCCAAGTAGGTTTTGAGTTAACCCGCTTTACAAATTGAAGCTATATAGAGTTCATGTTCCTTCGTGGCCGCACAGCATGAAAGCATGTTGGTTACGGCCCCATAACTCCCACAGTTTGAGCGTCCCAACACACAAATCTGGCTTTGGTTCCTGACCGCGATACTGGCAACTGTTTTGCTTCTCAACATCACCCATCGTGGAGTTTGCACTGGGCATATAATAGTGAGATTACAGTCACCACTAACCTTCAATCGTCTTGATAGACAAACAAGGCGGGAGTGACGTGTTGTTCGAAAAGCATTGTCGCAGCAAGTAGTGCGTACATGTAATGCAGGGATTCTGCGTTTCCAATATAGTCATAGTGAAATGCCTTACTACCCACACTTCAACCTCAGGGCTGAACAGGTCCAGCGCCTTTCTGTCACATCTGGGTAAAAACTCAAGTCGAGTAGCACCACCACCGTCTGATACCAGCTCCCAAGAATACACACGACCCCCTTTTCACTCGTCAGCATCCTCCTGCCCATGCTGCCATTCACTACATGAGTGTATACTTACTAACTCACTACTACCTGTGGAGACTTGCTGCAGACACTACAGTATGCAACTACTCGTCGCAACGTGGGGACAAGAAACATCAAATCAGACGAAACCCAGACACAGCTGCGACTAGCACAATATTATCTTGAGCGTTACTCGTACATGCTTAGTACGCCACTCCGCCGCTGTGACCTGGGTCTTCATCCATCTCCAACCCATTTGAAGTGCACTGTTTTATTAGTGTTGCGTACTATATCAAGCATCGAGACCTCCGTGCTTTGCTGCTTGGAGCTGAGTTCTTGTGGTATTGTTGAGCAAGCATGCAACGAACATACTGTCGACAAACCGGCCCCCAGCCAACTCCAACGGCTAAGATGGCTGGATTTGGTTATATTAAGACATCGGAATAGCGACAGAGTTGTCATGCAGTAGGTATACGTTGAGCATGGCTCGCTGGCTCTTTGGTTGTCTTGAAGGGATCCCGATCCCCGAGGCGTAGACGCTCAGATACTGGCAAAAAACAAAGTAATCGAGTTTTTCAAAATCTTGATACAAATCCCATATACCAGTCGCCTTATTTCACCTGGAAACTACCTTTGCTATGGTCACACGCCCACGTGGCGAGTCATTCTAATAAAACCCATATGTTCGGATGGATATGGGTAGGTTGGAAGTGAATGAACACTAGCTGGCCACGGTTAGGTGTCGTTCATCTATACTCCCTATGTACCTGTGCATACATATCTACTCAGTCATCTGACAGGTCCTAATTCCTGGTGGATAAGATATTTCACCTAGAAGAAGTTGAGAATGGTCTCAGGGCGGAAAACTTGTAGCAGTAGTCACCATGCTTGGTCGTACACCTACTCGAGTGACTTGCATTTCACCAAGTCGCGCACAAAGGATTCCTATTTGGTCACGGGGTGCATTACCGCAACTTGACTCCTGTGACAAGTTTCGATGATATGCCCCATGGCATTTATCTAGTTCTGTACCCCAAGCACTATGCTCGTATAGGCGACGCATATCACCCTTTCAAGAACCTCATTAGGACCAACCCAGAAGCGTGACAAGGACCTGTAAGGTGAAAACGCTTCTTGGATCGTAACTCGTTGCATACAAATTTACTTATGGGCCGAGCCTTGCTGCACTTACATGGCTATATATCCTCAGTAAGCGCTGATTTTTAGAAAAGCTGGCAAGAGGCACGATTCTTGATGGAAACGAAGAGATGCTATAAACACACTGTGTGAACAAGGACCCCATGTTTTCCACTGCTCTGTTAGCTGTACTGAAATGAATATACTACGATTTATCGTTTCATGGTACATTCTGGAGAGTTGCATTCTACTGAAGGGCGTAGGTGACATGATCAACTACAGCTGGAATCAGCACATGCTGCCCTGATTTCATTGAACATGAGCGAAGTTCAATATCTGAGGTCAGTATCAACTACAACTTGTTCAAGAGAAACCAACAAGGCCCATACCCGGATCTATGGGCTAGGATATGGTTGGATATGTGCGCCAACTTGGCTAAGTCAACATAACCTCGAATACAATCTCGTGCATATGGCCAGGACCGGCTTTGGTGGCGCATGGCCTAAGCCGGGGATGTAGCTTTTCGATGGACGAGAAGCAGCGGTGATTTGACGTTGGTGCTCAGTCACGGTGCGGCTACATTCTCACGTTGCCACGATTTAGTAAACTCTGACTCCATAGCCCCTTATTCACCATCAAACATGTACTGATCTTTTACGAAGACAATGATTTGGCGCGGCCCGCTAACTTGCGGTGGTCACAAAATGGAGTCTTAGCACCACCCAAGAGCTTTGTTGGTAAGTTGTTCAATTCAACGCTATGCTGAGCAAACTGCCTATAGACTTGCTTTGATATATCGACCGACCCCAGCCCCTGTATAGTATCTGCCAGTCAACCCCCTGCGACCAGAGTCTTCAACCTTGAGTATCACAAGGCATTGTTCGCCATCCAACCATCATGATTGATCGGAGGCTCGGAAGCTATGCGTCCGTTTCCGGTGCTTGGAGGAAGAATTCCGACTCATCAGGGGCGTTTTCCATTGCCTGCCGCTGAATGGCCCGAAGTTTACGCTTGCGCTCTATCATGCCCTGGGCATCCTCAAACTGCTGACCCTTGATCGAGGGTGTGACTTGGTTTCCATCCTCGCCAAACAGATATTGCGGCTGCTTGTTTGGATCTTGCTTGAGGGTCCATATTCCCTTGTTCTGCGGGCCATCCCCCATATGCCAAACAAAGGGCTCCAGGTGCTCCTTCTCCACATGGGCGCGCAGGGCGCCTTCGTTCAAAAACTCTTCGGGCTGATGCTGGTGCTGGTGTTGATGTTGGGCGCTATTCTCATACGTAGTAGGCCCCTCGCCCAAGGCTGATGTCTTGAGCAGCTCGTTGCTGCCACATTTCCCCCAGCGGCACACCAGCGGCAGTTCCGTACTGCAATGAATGAGAAGCACGTGTTTTCGTAACGTGTTCATGTTCTGAAGCTCGGCCGGACACCGTGTAAGCTCCCCTTTCGGATCAACGTTATGCCATTCGCAGTCGAAAGACATGTACTTGGGATCCGACTGTAAATACCACTGTCTAATCGTCAGGTCTGGTGGCTTAGGCGGGCGTCCTCTTCTCCTGGGCTCTTGGTTGGAGGCCGTAGGTGCCGACTTGGGTTTTTTTGTTGTCTTGTGGCTGGCTGAAGATGGTACTCCTTTATTGGGATTGTAAGGGGTGCCTGGTTTCCATCCCTTAGGACGACCTCTTTTACGCGGCTGCGGAGTGGTGCCTTCTCCCTCATGGCTCATGCTGTTGGGAATGGCTGCTTCAGCAGCTGGGGTTCCATGGGCTTTCCTTGGTTGCAACCTCGTCGGCAGCTTAATCTCTAGCGATAGCTCGTCCCTACTCCGAGCAGCCGGGCTTGAGAACAGGGTTTGTCTTCTGCTTGATGGTGCATGCGAGGAATTAATAACGATGGAAAATCGCGATTCTTTTCGTGGCGACGGATGAAAGACGTGGTGTGCACTTGGCTGTGAGTTTGGGAGGCCAGATGGAGTGATGTCCGAGACGACTGCTGTAATTGAATCATCTAGCCGATTGTTCCCTATAGGGTAGCCATTTTCATAGGGCTGGCTTGTGGTATGGCCATTTACACCCAAGTCGCTTGCTGCTACGTCCTCATTAGGTTGAAGACCCTCTTGCAAAGACATGATGCCGAGCTAGGCAAGGCAGGCCAATTATTAGAAATAGTTGTTAGACCCAACCCGCTGACAGAGAACAAGCAATATGAGGTTGCAGGTTTTTCCAGATACTCCTTTATGGGTGGGAATTAATATAATCAATATCCAGCGGCCACTTTTAGATTACATCCCAGGATGGAATAGATACAAGGACGTCGAGAAGGAACATTGAATGATGGTGGTGTGGGCGCAAGACGCGCCACGCTCCTGCAAGTAGTAAAAGTACGAAGCCATTGCATGCAGGGGCATGTCGGGTTAGTGCCGTAGCCAGAGCCCCATTTTTGCTGAACTGTCGTCCTTCCTCCAACTCGAAGAAGAAGAAAAAAACATAGGGCGAACTACATATCGTACTCTAGAGGGAAACATTCCATTCCACCTCTAATCTACCACCACATGCCAGCCACACATGAACCCTTTATAGGTCTCTTAAGAATATAGACGGCGCAAAGATAGCTCTGAGTGAGCCAAACCCGGCTTTCAGTTAGTCTTTGCTCTGTATTGACCATGCATCCCTATCCTTGCGACCTGGCTCAAGTGCTTGAGAGCAGGCACGTGAGCTATTCAAAGTATCAAGCAGACGCAATCGGATGGGTCAGTGATTACTAGCATCATCAAACATATATCGTAAGTAAATAGCTCTTCTACGTAATGAGAAAATTGTGAACCCGATGACAATCTCTGTTGGGATACGACTGCTATAACTTGCCCACAATCCTGCCCAGCTCTCATTTTATCGGAGGGGCGGTGGGAAGCCATGATCAGATGTGTGCACAATATGTACATCTCGGCGCAATAACTCCTTTTTGGTTGTTCAAGGTGCCCCCGATAAACAAGTCCCTTGGCCTGTCTCTTATTGGTGATGCGCCCCCTCCAAAGCCTCATCGCTTGGAGATGGCGTGAGGAAGTGTCCTCAAGAGCCCGAGGCTTCGCCTTCGCCATCACCAGAATCAGGAGGCTCGGCTGTTGATTCTGTCGCTGTGTATCCATTTGCAGCGGCCAGTCGAGCATCTTCCTTCTTTTGACGCAGAGCTTCCGTCTCTTTGCGCATCTTCTCGAGGTTGAAGTTCTCATCATCATCGTCATCATCATCGTCGTCATCGGCCTCGTTATCTTGATTGAAACGCCAGTTGCCGCTCTCGAACAGAGCACGACCAGTCGCTTCCTTGGCTGCCTTGGCTTGCTCTTCAGCTGCCTTCTTGCTCATGCGCTCCGACTTCCACTTGGCGAAAGACTCAGGGGTGACGGGCGTGAGAGTACCGGTAAGCTTATGCCTCTCGGATTCCAAGAACTCCTCAAGCGTCAAAGTCTTGAGAGGAGACTTGTCCAGCAGGGCCTTCTCGGCCGCTCGCTGTTCCTTGGTTTTGAGTACGAATCTGGGAGGTATTAGTGTTTACTGATCTACAAACCAGTGTAGAAAGGGGATCCTTACCCAGGGGGGAGGGCATGCTTGTATTTGCAGTTATTGCCGCCATTCGGACATACCCAGAACCAACCATACTTGCCGTCTTCGATGGCCTCGATGAAGAATTTGCAAACTTTGTCGGTCGTGGTCTGTTGGTTGCCCTTCTTTGACAGAACAACACTTCGGAGCTTCTCCTCATCCCAGTCGTCAGAAGTCTCCTTCTTCTTCTGCTCCTCCTCTTCCGCTCTGCCATCCGTGTACAAGTTGATCTTCTCGGTCTTGCGCTCAACCGAGAGATCGTGGGCGAACTTGCACTTCTTGCCTTTTTCACAGTCTCCTTTCTTGTAGAAGATGCAGACGACGGTCTTGGGGTCGACACCAAAAGGAACCTTCTGGATTTGCGCGGGCCTGGCAAGGAGCTCGGCGTTTTCCCTTTTCGCATCCTCGGCGGCCTTCTTCTCGCGGGCCTTGGCTTCCTTCTCGGCAGCCTTGCGCTTTTCTTCGGCAGTACCGGTGGCGGTCGCGTTGATCTGTTTGATCTGTTTCTGAGCCGCAGAACCCTTCTTGTTCTTCATGCCAAAAGTCTTGTCGGCAATGACCTTGGAAGCCGCGGGCTTCTTGGCCTTGTCATCCTTCTTGTTTTTTGGAGGCATTGTGGTGAGTAGAGGCAGAGGAAATTCTAGTCAATTCAATCGGGCGTCCGTCCAAGTGGTCGTTTTCGTTGTCAGGCAACGGTTCGGCTTCTTCAGTAAATGTGGAAGTTGGTGATCACTCCAAGCAAACCACCTTCCGTCCTCTTTGCTGAATAGTTAGTTGGTGGGTTGAGACGTGGGGCAATGGTGTAGATGTGTAGAGCCTAAATTTAATCCAGCACACCCCCCGGCCCCGTTGACATACGTCAAGTCACATGACTGGCCGCAGTGCAGTGGCTAAGCCTATCGCTTCAGCCACTTAAGGTTAAGCAAGTAACATCAATCCACCTTGAATGCTCCAAAGGTGGCCTCTCACTGAACAGCCAGCAGCTTGACCTTCAACCCGAAGCCAACCCAAGCCAACCACAGTCAAGGTATGCCACGGCTCGATACTTCTCTGGTATGCCACTTACATCCACTGTTACTTATCTTTCTGTCTCTGGGAATTTGACTGACTTAGCGGCGACAGGTCGTCTTACATTAAAGCTCGAGAGATCCAGCTTCCTTATCGATATCGACTACAGACTCCAGCAGACTGAACAGATAATCGCGACCATGATCTCCGACGACGATCTCTACAGACTGGCCATCTTCCTCGGCTCCGTGTCTATGGTTCTTATTGTCGTCTACCATTTCTTCGAGGTCAATTCGGTAGAAGAGGGTGGACTTGCCGAGAAAGCAGCCAAAGCCCGACCCGCACAGCAACCCGCCGCTGTGGGAAAGCAGACCAATACGACCAAGTGACGGGGGAATGCGGCGCAATACCGACTCACAACGATCTCGATGATCAATTGACACAGAATTGGAGGGATGCATTGAACTGCGATGGACTGCGGTGGATTGTAACATTGGTGCGAACGGCGGGAAAGCCCACGAAGACAAATACCCAGTCGCATGCCTCGATAGAGAGGACATGTTTCCCCTATGTTCGGCGACGCAGAAGGGGTTTCGTTATGCAAATCCTTTGGCGATACAGGCCTGCCAGCAGTGCGAATTCATGATGAGCGACACCACGAGCTGCTGCGGCAGGAAATAGATGAAGTACCAACCTCCAGTTGTTTGTTAATCAACCAGACGTGCCTCCCATTGACATCTATTCTGACCGTCCTATAAGCGTGTGTAAACATGGGTAAGCGTGAGGTGAAGGAAATAATATTCAATGTATTCGCTTTCTGCTTCTTCTTCTATACAAGGTTCTATTCACCACCTAGTGCATAATGTACCCATATCTGGAATTCCCAGCTCCCAGCTCCTGTCAATGCTAAGGTCAAGTGTAAGTGGATTGGGGGGGGGATCCGGATCAGGCACAGCTCACAGCTCAGTTGGCGCTAGTGCAGCTCTCGCCCCCTTCCAGGCGCCCCACTTATCAGGCCAAGATCAGGCAGAGAGAAGAGGCAGCTGCGGCCCCAAACAGCTGCGGCCCCAACGCCCCAAACCCAGTCGCGCCTTGTGTCCTCCCATCAATCCTTTCCATCAAATCTGCACCCTCTTCCACCATCATCCATCATCTCAAACCTCTTTTCTCTAAACAAGGGAAAGACTCAACTTCCACTTCTTCATCTTCGGCTGCATCCAACTTGTTACGCCCCATCCACACGCTACATAACCTTTTCGCGCGTGGTCTGACAGCCTCTTTTTTTCCCTTCTTCACTTCTATTCCACTGCTCCTTCCACTGCCAAACATACATATTCTGCCCAAAGGCCTCCCCGACCTGCGGAATTACTCATATTGCCAACCCATCGCCTCTGAAATATTTCCAGTTTCAGTCGCCTATAATCTCTTAATCGACGCACGCAATCCCCTTTGCGCGCACCTCCGACCCAACATCCCATCTACCCAAGTCGCAACTTGGCACAAGAACGCGTCTCTACCCATCACACGCTCCACACCACACACTCAAACACTACTCTCTACCAACTCCTCCAAAATGTCTGGAAAGCTCGACCAGTCTCTCGATGAGATTCTCTCCACCCAGCGCCGCACCGTTGGCGGTCGCCGCGGCGGTGCTCGAGGAGGACGCCGCTCTGTCGGAAGAGCCGCTGCCACCGTCGCCCCCGTCGGCGGTGTGACCAAGACTTCGAAGCAAAAGGGAGCTGCCGCAGCCAAGCAAACACCCGCCAAGGGCGCTGTGGCTGGCGACAGCAAGGTTGTTGTGAGCAACCTGGTAAGTCTTAGGCGCTTTGTCACAATAATCCATATCATTACTAACAAATCATATAGCCTAAGGACGTCAACGAGGCACAGATCAAGGTATGTTTCCACTAAGGCTTAACCCTGCCGGTGGAATTTCATCGACTATCCATTTTTATCGCGCGCGCGTGCATCTCGAATCAACGATCTACATCGCCTCGACTTGATCCATTCGGTTGAGGGATGTGTGGATGTGGCCGGAGTAAAGCTGTCAGCTGCCCAGTCTCCTTCATGGTTAAGACTTGCACGCATGCATCTTGCATTGCAACGCATTCCATTCGAAGTTGAGCAGGTCCTTGTCAGATGAACACTGCGCTTTGGCGTCAACCGCAGAAGGCCTGGCAACCCTTGCCTGCGAGTTTCATCGGTGTCGACAAGTTGACTATGGCGCTACTCATGACATGCAAACCCAAGGCTGGAAAGGCTTTTTTCCTGAGGAAATCATGGTGAACTCCAAGCACGTATCAGTGCTTCCTCCAACCTGCAACGAGCACAGCAGTGAGCTACAGCAACACATCCAGAAACAACTGGTACATCTTCAGTGAGGTACAGTGAGGTGCAACACTTCCGTCAATTTGAGCAACCGGGGCTTCCATCCCTCACGCCCTACATGGCGTACCGCGCAATAACAGAGCGCTCGTGGGAAGATCAACTTTGCTTGATTGAGGCAACACCATTGGGCAGAAGAGGTTATGTCGGTTATCTCGTATTGGATACAGCCTATGGTGAAAGGGTCGAGAAACTGGCTACTGGTTGTGGGCATCTTGTGGGCGGGGGATTGAGATGTTTCTGGCTTGTTACATGTGTTGGGTGTCAAGATGGCCTGCTCCATGCTATACTAACGCTCACTGCTTGCTCGTTCATGGTACTCCTGTGGTGTGCCACTAAAGGTGCTTGGCTCACATTACTCTCGCTGGCCGAGTAGCGACGCGTGGGCGATATGATACGAAACGAAACGCTTACCCGTTAATTTATTGATCACTAACATGGCATGTCCTTCGATAGGAGTACTTCATCTCGTCTGTCGGTCACGTCAAGAGAGTTGAGCTCTCTTATGGCCCCAACAGCATGAGCCGCGGCATCGCTACCGTCACTTTCGGTTCCGCTGATGGCGCGCAAAGGGCCTTCAAGGCTCTGAACGGCCTCTTGGTGGACAACAGACCCATCAAGATCGAGATCGTCGTCAGCGCTGCCAACGCCGCTATGCTCCCTGCACCCAAAACCCTTACAGACCGTATCACACAACCCAAGTCGCAACCCAAGGCTCAGCCCAAGTCTGCCGCCTCTACCAAGAAAGATGCCGCTGCCAAGGATGCCAAGTCTGGCGCTGCTGGAGCACAAGGCCGAGGCCGAGGTGCTCGCCGTGGTAAGAGCGCTCGCCCTGCGAAGAAGACGGCCGAGGAGCTCGACTCGGAGATGGCGGACTACTGGGGATCGGGCAACCCTGCCGAAAACGCCAATGGCAGTGCCCCTGCCGCTGGAAATGACGACGCCCCTATGGAAAATGAGATCTCTGTATGTTGTACCACATCCAAACACACGATGCATAGTGCTAATAATTCTGGACAGTAAACGGATTCATACCAAGCGAACAATTTTCCGACGGAGTTTTATGAGGTTCGCATCGGACTGAAAGGTCGTGATTGGCACAAGGTGTGGTGGCCTTAGGTTGGGCTGTTAGTTGCTTGCCACGATGGGCACCTACTATGTCTTTGCTTGCACACAAATTGTCACCTGCGAATTGCAACCCGGTTTGGGATGAAGGATGGACCGGTAGTGCGTTGTATCATTTTTCAAACTGGCTTCATTTGGCAAATCAGTCTGAACAGCCTCTTTTTTTCAGTGGTTATAGCGAATAATGAAGATCGAGCGATATCCCACGACACTTGCCTTGAATACACAGGTGATAAGCTTACCTCTCACAGGAGGTGTTTCTGTCGGTATGTCCAATTGTGATCAGTTCTATACTATGGGCCATGCTGGAACCTGAATACAAATTGCATGTGTTCGGATGTATGTCAACATGGAGTTATTGGGCTTCCTCGCGTTCCGGGCTACTTCTAGACCTTGATTCTTCGGCTGTAGAGCCTGCTCTAAACAAGCTCGGTCTGCTAACTGGTGTAATCTCCGAGGTTATGTGTGAACCAAATACATATACCGACTGGTAGATTGACCGACCCAGAGACTTCGTTCTATCGTGGCGGAATAATAGATACATCACTTCCAGAAGGATCGATAGGTATAATCTGCAACCAATGATGATATTTGTTCGACTTACCAGGCTCCCAAGGGAGTAATGTAAGTGCGTACGTAAGACTCTCACCGATACCCCTTTTTATTCCGGGCATCATTATTATATATGTCAGTCAGCCCGGCTTTGGTTATTGGTTGTTAGTTCCTGGTCATGATTAATCATCTTCGGTGTGTAACACGTACGCATAATCCTGCTATGCATAATACTCTGTATTATTGTCTGTTAGTTCTGGAGTCCTTCCCTTCCTAGACAACTACACAGCGTTACGAATCTGGTTATTTTGGGTCGGCTAAAGACTGAGTGACTGGCTAAGTGGCAGGTATGCCATGTCAGTTGGGGGTCGTTGCTGAGTACACGAAAACCGAGCTCGTATCCGTCAAGGAATGTCGCCCGAGGTGTAGGGGTGAGAAGAGGGACAAGGGTTCGCTCAACTCAGGGGTCTCTCGCGGGTCGTCTGCCCCTTCTTCCCTGTGAGCTCTTTGTTGGTTATACGATCGGAACAAGGGAAAGATGCCGTCGGCAAAGGGCTCGAGTCTTCGTCGTCGTCAGCGTTATGTCTTCCCTCGGGCGAACTACTGAAAAGTCTCAGGCGGCTGTTGCCGAGCTTGTTTTTGTATCATATATGATATTTGGAGGAAGGCTGCTGGGCTGTTGCGTGTCGTCTGTCTGGATTGATGTCGCCGTCGGATGCTGGACGAATGGCGTTTATTAATCCATCCATGAAGACACGCTGGTGGATTTCGAAATAGGAATAGTACAAAAGTAGATCAGAAAGGCGTGTGTGCAGGCTGGTAAGCATCTCCTGACCGAGAACCGATCACGCTAGCAACGGTGACAGCGAAAGTTATAGTGAAATGGACTCAGAGAAAACTTGGTCAAAGATACCACCCCTTGTATGATGGTATATTAACTAGATTCGTCCTAGGATACAATCAAATCGGTACCAGAGGGTTAGAGGAAACCAGGTTCTCGGGAGGTGTATGGATGATGCAATGGTTCTACTACCAGGAACACACGGAGTCTTTGCCAGAGCAGCAGGTATTCTCTCCTGCGCCGCAAGTTGTCGCTATCTCGTCTTTAACGACTGTCGGGGGTGGGTTGGCTGCCCCCTCGCTGGTAAGACGTGGGCTAAGATGGGATGTTGGGTATGGTAAAGGCGACATTAGGTTTGAGGAAGAGTCCTAGGCACTATGGCTCGGGAAACCCCGTCATCCTCTATGCAAGTGCGTGATGTCATTCAAGGCCGCGGTGTAGCCCCTTTAACGAGGTTTTCAGGGGGTTGGCTCCTGGACGCAAGCTGACTGGTTACGCGAAGTAATCAAGGCTGGCTGCTGAATCTGCTTTCGTAAACTTGCTCCCAGTCTCTCTGTCTCTTTACCATGTACAGGCATGGGACAAAATCAAAATTCAAGAGTGTTAGAGCTTGGCTGAACTCGTTTTTTTTTTCCATTTTACCCGGCTCTATCGTGAAAAAAGAGGATCTTTTTTCCACGTCTTTATGATCTGTCATCTCCAGACCCACCTGCCTGATGGGATATTTCTATAAGACTATGACATCTCGATGGCGGATATGTTGATTTAGGTAGGAAGGAAGAATAAACCTCAGTAATGATGCGCGCGCGCGCGCGCGTGTGTGTGTGTGTGTGTGTGTGTGGAACCTGAGTTGACTTAGCATGCTCCTGCTCGCTTCGTTTCTTGCAGATTCGAAAACTTCGTTTTGTCATTTGATGAGGCTTGACGCATGAAGCAGAAAGCCTCGTAGCAGCCCAAAGAAATAAGAAATGCGCTGGCACTCCAGCAGCCACGCAACTAAGGGCCGGTCAAAATAGGGGGACGAGAGCCTAGCCGCGGTGCAGTCTGCAGTCCGCAGATCGGTGACGAAGAGCTAATTCGCCGACATATGCATTCACCGGCCAGACTACGACCTTCACATACATAACTTCAGCGGTTTATGTAGTCATTCATGACCCAGAACTCACTTGCGGTCGCTGCTGGTCTTCTGGCCAGGCCGGCGATGATGTTAGAGTGACGACGAGAAAGAAACAGCCAGCCTCTGCCCGGGTCGCAATTTTGGCCAACCAACATTTAGTCCCTAGGAGTTCCGGTTGGGCTTGCTTGAAATCGGGTGTCCAATAATGATATGCAAGCCCAGCCAGGCTCTCGCATTAAGGCGTTGTTTTTCCAGATCACGCCGTTGCCTTTCATAGTAGTACTTGGGAGCTGGTATTCATCTGGCTGTTGGTAGAGAGTTTTCCTCATCTGGAAAAAGGTCGATCTTTGAAGAGATGAGTGAAGTGAGTGGGTGCGAATCCGTCAGGGCCTTAAGATATTACATTCCGTATCAGAAGAAAGTGAACAAAACTGGTTCGATGACTTGGTGGTGACAAGAGATTTACAGGTACTTTCTGCCTTCACAACGCGGTGCTCCGAGAGCGAGGCGCTGATCCGTGTCCATTCAGAGGGGCTGGGTCGGCTCAAGGGCGCCTCACTCGCTCGTTGGTCATAGTCATCTAGATGAATGAGAGGCAGTATTTTGACCTCATCTCATAAGGGTGTCAGTGCCAGTGGGTCTCTCCAGAAACATCAAGACGGGAGCTAAACAGTAGCCAAACACGCCGAGCCCCGGAACCAGGGAATCATGAATCTGGGTAGGATAGGCGAAGCCTGTCATGGTCTGTAGCAGCAGGGAAAGGAACCACAGCCGAAGCTGCACGGAAAGAAGACCGCCGCGAATCACGGCGGGAGCAGTTCCAATTGGGCCCCGGTTTTGCTGCCGGACCGGGTCGCCTCATATGATCTATATCTTTTGGTGACGACACGAATAGCCGGACTCCTAAGCCCTTTGTAGGCTGCCATGAGTAACCTCGTACGTTACATAGCAAGCAAGCATGACTCGGACTGAGCTGACGTTTTGGGAACAATGGTGCGTGTTTTCTCAGCAGCCTGTGGAACTTTTGGCGGCTGGCGTGAGGAGTAATCAACAAGCTTCAGGGGTCAGGGGTTGAGGGGATGGACATACTAGTACATACTGGAGAGACGGACAGACTGGCATCACCTGCGCAACCAATGGTAGACCCAGTCGGGCTCTCTCTCGAAGTGTTTGGTGGTGGAATTCATATTCCACCAGCATATGTGGTGAAGAGTCCCCTCGACATGGCATGCCATCCAATAGACCGTGTACGTGGTAAGCCTCCACCAGGGGGTGACGCCTCTGAATATATCGGGATGCCAGCTCGATGCGATCTTCGGATAGCCACCGCACATGCGTACAATAAGACAAGCAAATATTACAGGCTTGCAGGCTCGTCAAATATAGAGAACGCATATGCCGGGCCCTGGAAGGGCTGCCATATACTGCTTTCGGTGCTTGGTGGCTGACGGGAGGTTGCATCAGCTAAAACGAAGCGCATCTTTGACAGCTGCCGCTCCACAAAGGGATAAGACGACCGCAGCTTGTCCCCAACTGACGTAAAATCCCCCGAACCAGGTAACCTGAGCGTGGATTGCCAAGCAAAGCCAAATTGATAAGAAAAAGAAAATAAAGAGAAGAAGAAGAAGACTAGACTGGGGGCATGTGGCCTGAAGCCATATGGGATCGACGGCAATATCGCCACGCAGCACTCGATAGTAGTAGGAGGAGAAGAAAGGGTTCCCGGTTCCGATGCCATAGCCTACCTACCTACATAAAGTTGATACTATGCGCCATAGGCGTTGCAACAGCTGGAAAAGGGCAATGCACCCATTCGCGAGAAGATAATGGTGAGAAGTGCCGTATGCGGTGCCAATGTCGATGGCACTCGCCGCAACCCCTCCACCCCCCCAGGGAGCTAGCGTTGCTGCAGGATAGACGATAGTGGTTCAATCCCAACCCTGGAAGGCTAGAGTGAACGTGGTATGCATGGCAGCATGGCAGCATGGCAGCATGGGGGGGGGGCAGGTGGTCGGGGGTATCCACGAACCGTTATCCGTTATTGTTTTTTGGGTGGTGTCGAGCCGGAGGATGCAGGTCATGACGGGCGGAAGAGCTGCCGTTAATCTATCATCTGAGGAAACATTCGATGGTGCCGTTGCATGCACGCGTATCCTGGCATTGGAGGCGGGTTGTACATCCGGAGGGATTTCGTTGGGTGAAGCAGTGTCGACGGCCCAGCAGCCGGGTTGGTTGAGAATGTGACAGATCACAGAGAGGGTTTCCGCATTATAAGAGGAGGTAGGACATGGTAGGTATAGTCGGGGCTTGTAAACGAGCCGTCCACCATTCGGTACATGTAGGATCATAACCACATCAGCATTCCATCAGCCAAGGGGTCAACGAGTCAGTGCCAGTGGTAGTGACTTGCAGTTCTACAACGTGTAGCCTATAGGCACGTACGTACATGAGGTATAAGCACGATGAAGGACAGATGATATAATGGGCAGCAGTTACACAGAACAACTCGGTGTGTGTTGTATAGTAGGTAGGCCGGAGTCAAGAGTGTACCTAACCTTAGGTAGGTAGGTAGGTAGGGTTCGATACTTGCCGAGTCAGCCTCCACTGCCAAAAAGAAAAGACTTGAGACTGGGCGCCAAAAACCAGCGTGGGACAAGCTTAACGGTCAGAGTAGGAGCGGCTATTGGTGGTGCTGCCGATCACTCCCCCACTATTCGACATGCAATATGACCGATGAAATTCACGGTTCAATCAATCAATTGAAAGATGGCAGCAAAAATGACCCGGTAGGTTAGACCTGTATGTGTATGTAGTAGACCCGTAGACCCGTAGGCCCGTAGACCTGGAGACCTGGAGACCCGTAGACCCCGTAGCGTAGACCTGTCCACGATCAATCAATTGATTTGATGCACTCATGCAATTGGAACAGAAAGAAGTCAGTCACGACCGACTGACTACTTTCCCTACCTACCTACGTACCTACTTACTAACCTACTTACCTTCCATTAGTAGCAGTAGCCTCTGTCTCCTGCGCTCCTGCGCTCCTGCCCTATTCTGTTGTACTCTCGCTCTCTCGCTCTCTCTCTCTCTCTCTCTCTCTCTCTCTCTCTTCTACTTATCATATTATTTCGTCTTCAGACAAACGAGAAAACCGACAGATAAAAGCTGACCGGTCTATTGTGGATGATTGATCGACTTACACGTTTTCGTGTTCTTGGCTAAGCACTCGCTTCTTTCCTGATATCCTTCAACCCTCGAGCCTCAACTTGCCCTGCCTTGCCCTGCCTTGCCTTGCCTTACCTAATACGCCAGGCCAATATCAGTAGCAGGAACTACGTCTGCCCTGCTCCTCGAGACTTATAAAAGCCCACCTGTCCACTCCAATGGCGACAAGCCACTACTATGGGGGAGGACCTTTCCACCAGACATATCATCCTCACAGTCACCATCACAGCAACACCATGAGCAATACCGACTATCGGCATGCCGCCGCCGCCCAGTACTCTTACCAGCAGTCCACCTCTGCCGACGGCTTCACCCCCGAAATGCGGGATCGACAGGCGCGGGGCAAGGATCCCTACCATGATTCGGGTGACGACTCCGAGGGGGCAAGCGGTGATTGGGGAGGCCGGAACCGAGGCTTCAGGTATGCATTACATCGATTTGGTTTATTCCCTTCCTCAACAACTAATTTTGTCACCCTTCTCATGTGCCTATGGACTTCAAGTGGGAAAAGAAAAACAAGACCGCAACTGACCGGCCGTGTTATTCTTCTCAGGGACGAGTCCTACGCCTACACAGAGCAGCGCCGACATGCTGCTCAGATTCTGGACAATCCAGAGCTGCTCATGGCCAATGCCCAACGCGAGGGCGATGTAAGTTCTGGACCCTGTTCTCTGAGTCTTGACCCCCACGACCCCCCAACTCTCAACCCCCAGCACTCAGCACTGCCCGCAATGGCCCATTCATCCGGCCCGGTCTGGGCTATTCAAATCATAGAAATCAAAATCAAATCCCGTCATTCACCCGGTGACGCCGCAACTGCGCAGGTTGTTACTTGAGGAGTAGTTCTTCCTGCCCCAGCGGCGACAAGGGTGGTTTCCATAATTAGCAGACAACCCACCTTGGCCCCTACCACCCTGCCTGCCCATCTTGGATGTTCCGCAGAGGCCTGCCAAGAGATTTACATCATTCCTGCCATCGTATTCTCCAATGCCAGAGATAGCTCCCACTGTTCCGCTCAACTGAGCAAATTGTCAGCCCTGTTTACTAAATTGTTGCCAATAGAGCATACCCGCCACGCGTCTTCGTTACACGCGCATGCTGTGTGGCGTGGTAGAAGAGGCTGCGCCTTCAACGTCCTCGAAGCAATCAGGGGACAAGAAGAAGAAGTCCAAATCTTCTCGCCATAGCAGCGGCGGTGGACAGAAGAGCTCAAGCAGTACCCCCAAAAAGCGTAGCAGTCACAGCGACCGCTCCTCTAGAACCCATTGAGTATGACCAGAGGACAGAAGCAACCAACTGGCGGCTGCGGCGGAAGAGGAGTGGGGGTTTGTTCGGATCCTACCTGTCTTAACAGGATCTGCACTAACAGGACGGCCCCCGAGTTGACCAGCACGCATCTTTACGTGATGCCTTTCTTGGAGGAAACAGAACTGCACCCTGAGTTGTCTCCGCCAAAGTGTGGGGTGAGCAGGAACGACAACACTGTAGCTCAAGGGATCTTTGGGATATACGCCACCCCTAGACGGTCATGATTTTACACTGCCTGGCCCATCCACTTCCGGAAATGGGACATGTCGGCCAATTCATTGTACTGATTGGGCTTAGACAAACAAAGCGACGGAGTGAAGAAACGAATTTACGGAATAATGGGCACGACAATTTCCTTTGACGCGGGGGTCGAGGCACATCTCCTAGATGTGATGATAATGATGATTACGGCTTTCCACTTCGGGTCTCCGGGTATCTTCTATGCTGGGCAGGCGTTCTTGAATTGGGTCTTCTTCCTTAATTATCTTGGGTTCGGTTATCCCGTGCTTCTTTGGCCCATGGCATGGGCGGAAAAGATTGTCTTCTACGATTTTCCCGTCTTCAAACCGCGAGGTGATGATACCCCCATACGAGAAAGCTGGGAGGTTCTCTATTACTCCAACGCCACTTCTCTTCAGATTCCGCGTGCAACATCCTCGTTGAGTGGTTGACAGATGTAGTTAGGATTACACTAATGATTTGGTAAAATATTTGCCCTACTCCCTCATTGCTTATCTCTCTGGACTGTCTGTTCGTGGGCAAAGCCGATTTTGCTATACTGGTATACACTATGGCTATTGCATGCATGTATAATGATCTCATATAGACAAAACCGAAGACCGACACATATAGAAAGTATAGACATGTATCAATTCGCCTATATGCAAGGAAAGGTATGAAACCTGACACGGGAGTCCCGTACGCTATAACTTAGGTATATATGCGGAATGATGTATCCTGTGCAAAGCAGCAGCCGCCCAATACTCATTCCAGTCGGCCGCCTCCTGCGCCCCCCTTGCGCCGCTCTTCCTCTCTCGCCTTGTGCAATCCCCGTCTGTACCAGCTCACTCGACTCTGTCTTTGTCTTCAAGACCTGGACAAGGGAGACGAACAAGTAGGCTCGCGAGCGGATAAGAAGGTCGATTCCCGTGATGTGGGGTGAGGGTCGGTGTATATATGTGAAAACTCCTAGAACTCCTTCCAATGAGATAGATAATAAGAGATGCTTGATATTGGCGATGATAAGGCTCGTGTCATCGCATTCCCTGGGGGGTTTCTGCTTACCTCCCCCCTTCCAAAAAGACCAAGTGATAGAGAGTTTCCCCGATAGCGCCGTCGCCCCAAGATGAAACCCACCCTAATGCCTTGCGATGATATCCCCAAGAGTTACCAGATTCCAGCCCAGTTTTCTCCTTCTTTCAAATCTTCTCTTACGCAATGCGATGCGATGCATTAAACGACAACAGCACACATGTACATCCCACGAACGAAACAAACGATGACTATGCATACCGCGTGCTGCCCATACGCCTCATACCCCCACCGTATTGCTGCTGCTGTTGGTACGGTGACCAGCCTTGTTGGCCATATGCCGGAGGCGGACGTGCCACATTCGCAGCCTGCCACGCGCCGCCTCCGCCATAGCCGCCCTGCCAGCTGGGGTTGGGTTGTGTCGGCTTCATCACGCGCCTCGGTCGGCGGCGGCGGCAACAGCTCGCGAGACAGCTCAGGAGGGCGATCAAGATCAGCCCGCCGACAACCGCAACTACCGGGATGAAGATTTGCTTGTTGTCGTTGATCCAGGCTTGAGCTTGGTTGAGGAAGTTGGATCCCTGACACTGCCCATTGTTGCATTTGCCACCACCATCACAAGGGGTACCATCCAAGAAGTACTGCTTCAGTGTGTAGCAAGCGTTGGGGCCCAACTGCGCAGATGCGCAGGACAAGGTGCAGCCGCCGGAGCCGCAAGACTTGGTGCTATTGTCTCCGTTGAGGTTGCTCACAATGGTCTTGCACTGGAGATCACGAGACGTACACTGGCCAGAAGCACAGGTAAGCCCTGCGCCGTCAGAACCGCATTTCTGGCCATCCTCAGCCTTGACGTCTTTGGGGCACGTGGGCGCTGTACCGCTGCAGGTTTCCGCGGGGTCGCAAGATCCAGTGCTTGCTCTGCAGACCGTCCCGCCAGGTGCGAACTGACACTGTTGTGTGCAGCAGTCCTCGTTGGATGGATCGCAGACCGAGTTTCCCTTGAACTTACACGTTTTGGCATCGCAGCAGCTGTTGTTGCCGCAGCCCTGCTCGCCGCCACAGTCGCAGTCTTCGCCTGCCTCGACAATCCCATTGCCGCACTGCTGCCCCGTGATCGTCACAACATCCTTGTTGTTGCTTAGACAAGACGACTTGACGCTGTTACGGTTCATCGCGGAGCAGATGTTGCCTATACTGCAGGCTGAGAAGCGATCAATGTTATTGCCAGTCGAGGGGTTCATGATGAATTGCTGGTTCGCGTCGCAGGTGCTCGAGCTTAGTGGGCAACACTGGTTCTGGGTTACGGTTCCGTCGGCGCAGGTCTGGCTCATACAGTCGTGCACAGCTCCAAAAGTATGGCCACTCTCGTGTGCGAATACCTGCCACTCGGTGTCGGTACGGACAACAACATTGGCACCGGCAGTCGTCTCATTTCCTTCGCCCGAGGGACTGGCACCCTCGGCGCAGAGCTGACCAAGCCATGCCAGGCCAACAGCAGCACCAGTGTTACAGGTACTCAGAAGTGTCCAATACGCATTGCGATCTTTAAATTGCCCTCTCCAGGCCGAAAACAGATTCAGACGATCTGTGATGCTCGTACCAGATCCGCAAGCTTTGTTCCACGGTGCGGTGGAGGGGGGAGTACCCGGGCAGGTGGCTTCACTGATAGTCAAGTTCTGAATACCGATGGAGATGTTGAAAGTGCTCTCATACACTTGCGACGCAGCACTGACTTGCTGGATGATGTGGGCCTTTACGGACGAAGTCGAGTTAAACTGGCTCGTGTACGTGCAATCGGTAGCGATACCGACGAGAGCGACTTTTCGCGTGCTGGGGCAACCTGCAGTCGAGCCAATGGTGCTGGCAAGATTGACACCGGCTCCATTGCCGCCCTTGTATCCGTCAATGCCTTGGCGAGCGAAGAGGCGAGCCGAGTCAACGACTGACGTATCACGGGCATCGAGGCCAGTAAAGATAGGATGCGTGTTCTCGTTGTTGAAGTCGAGGCTATCCGACGAGCAAGAAGGAGCACGAAGACTGCGCTTCAGCTCACCGGGTGTGTCCTCCACGAAAGGGTCGAGCTTGACATCCGAGTCCCTCCAAACAATCATATATTCATCCTCGGCGAATTCGACGACGGGATCCTCGTGATGCTGGGTTTTCCGGTAGTTTGTGCTTGTGTGTACATGATGGTTATCGCCATTGACACGGAAAGCGCCCTCGAAAATAGGTTTCGGACCGTCGCGATGCACTGTAATGCGGGCCCAGCCTTCATTGATCCATTCCTTGTGGCCTGGGTGCTGAACATAAGCGTGGCCCTTGAAGACCCGGTGGTCGGAACGGGAGATGGACTCTTCGTGTGTTATGGTTCCATCCGCACCCAAATACTGCACCGAGGCGGTGTCTGATATTACGTCGTGATTAGGTTCTAGTGTCAAACGAATCTTGTCATTCCTGTCGTGTAATAAGAAAGTGAGTTCAAAAGCCGAGTGCGCATGTACGCGGTGCGACGGCGTGTGCAATGTGGGATCGTCCAGGCGACTCAGGTAGTTCAGGGCATTTCGTTTCGTTGAGTGGGCGTCAGAGGCGGGCGCCAAAGCTGCAATGAAGGCGACGGCCGTCCTAAGAATGCCGCGCATGCTGAAAGAGGCGGTTCCCTATGTTGGGAGGACGATATTCCGCGCTCAAACTCCCATCAAAAGTCGGTCCTATTGTCGAGTAGGCAACGCGGTGTGTGTTCAATATCCCGATATCAAACAGTACAATCAAGCAGTTGGCTGCTAAGTTGGTTTTGCGTTGCAGAGATGGATAGGTTTGTTCGATGGAGAAGATCGGGCGATTGATTCAATCTGACCTGGTCTGGATTGTATTGTGGGAGAGGGACCGAGTCGCCCAGTGAGACGAGGGACAGCGTTGTCGTGGGTAGGGGAGGCTCGGCGGTGTTCTCGGGGGCTTAGACTCGTAACCACCCGTGGGCCCGGCTTGGCCAGTCGAGAGCAAGCAAGGAGAGAAGGAAGACAGAGAGACAGGAAGGGGCCGCGTGGGTGGGTGGTTAAGCGGAAGTCGTGCGGGTATAAATCGACAGAAAGAGAGTGTATGAGTATAGGGACGAGGAGAAGGAAGAGAATGGTAAGTAGTGGTAGGTAATAGTTGGTAAGCGACACAAGCAACAACAGCAACAACAACAGTGAATGAGAGAGTGGACGTGATGACGGGTCGCAGTCGTAAGAAAGGTGTTCGTCCCGAAGGATGCCAGATGGTTTGTAAAGTGGCTGCGCAAAGGCGGATGGATTTGCCAGGCGGCCAGGCCTACCCCATTGGCAACCTTAGCTGCCTTCCTTAGCGTACCGATGTAGCATTGTGGCATGGTAGTATTACATTGGGTACAGTACATTGGAGTGTCATTACATACATCTCGAGTATCAGTATCACTACAATACATGTACCCTAGCTAGCCTAGACAGCCAGACAGCCAGACGAAAGGGAACAGACGGAAACCAAGCCTCAGCGCTTGTCGGGCCATGGATTGATCACGAGCTTGGCGGGGATATCCTGGAAAACTTCCCTGTTTGAACTCTGGTCAGACCCTGACTATTCACTACAGAGTCTGGGGGGCGCCGCATTGCTTCCACCTGGCTAAGTACTGTAGGTAAGTAACAGGAATAGATTTGGAGCGTATTACTGTAAAGGCTGCATTTCATTTAGAGTACTGGAAAGCTCGGTGTTGATAGATGCATCACTGTATCCTCCGTACCTTCAAAGGCAATTGGCCTTGTGTTCGTTGCTCCTTGAGACAATCCAACGGCACGGAGCGTTCTGAAGTAAATGCTTTCCATTCATTTCGAAGATGGATCTCTTTTTTTTTCTCTCTCTTTTCCTTTTTCCATCCGGAACCTTGGGGGGGAAAGACTGGAGATCCCAAATATACACCAGGTACAGTTAATGTGTGCCTGTTTCAAAATGTCCATCTTGAGTTTCGTCCCGTCTAGGTAATTGTCGACAGAACAACAATTGCATATCCCCAAGCCTGCCAGTCGCATGAATTGATCGGACTGGTTGTAAAACGGTCAACTTCTTTGATCTTCTCCGCCTTCTTCGCACGCCATTGTAGATCCTGTGGCGATGTGGGATCTAGATCGTCGCGATACGAACCTCTTTTCTAAACTATTGCCTGCCACAACTCCTCGTTACTCGTAACCTAGGTGTCTTTTTTTCTTTCCTTTCTTTCTTTTTGTTTAGCAAGAAGTCCCGCAGTTGGCGGCCTGCCCAATGTAGGTATTTGGGGGTGTTTGAACGACCTTGCGAAGCGCTGCCAAGTCTCCTTGGTATGGGACACTCGGGACTGTGCATAAGCAAACAGGTCCGTGGCGCCTCGGCCTGAATCAAAGTTTTAGAATTCCTCTCAGCAACAGTTCGGATCGTGCCTCTTCTGGAAAGAAAAGTATACGTGGTAGTTGGGAGTGAGCTGGCCTTGGCTAGGCACATCGATTGATAACAAGACCATGATGACCTCGAATTCTACCCGTCCTTCTCGGTGTAGAAGTCTTGCGGCGCTGCGATACCCGCCCGTTCTCTCCGAGTCTGACCCCATTGCCAAGCTGCCAATGCCAGCCATCTTTTAAGCCATTACGCGTTCTTCTGTGCAGCTAGGTCCCTTGGCTCTTCTTAGGTGCCCTTCGGCATCCGTAAAATGCCGTTTTCCCAGGCGTCCACCGATCAATGGGCTTCACGAGTCAGGACCTCGCTCCGTTAGGCTCTCTTTAGCAATTGTCCACGCCGCCGATGCGGTGCAATGTCGTACGTAGGGAGGCTGTTTGTTGGACAACGCTATCTGATTGATCCCTCCGCAGCTGAATGCACAGCCTCGTGTGACCACAATGAACGCGTCAACAAGACATCAGAGGGGTATCCTAGCCCAGGGTTGAGGAGCTGAGATCGTACTTTCTGCATGTCCACGACGACGTTTAGAGACATTGCGGGCGAACTGTGTACAGGTACATGAGCCTTCTGCGCAACGTTGCGCATACAACCGTCTGGTCGAGTCTGCGCTTCAATTTGAGCTGGCATGTTACGAGGATATTTCTCTTTCATTGGGCGTAGCCGAGCTTCGAGGCTCAATGGCACAATTCATACTTAAAAAGAATACTAGCTACAAGGTGTCGTAAGTCGGAATGCAAAACGCAAGAACTCCCATGGTATCACTCTACTCCGAGGCTCCTAGCAATCACTTCTTCCGCGATTCCTGGACAGTTCCAATGATCTTCTGGACCACGCTGGGATCCGAGAGCTGCAAACATTGTTAGCAAGTAATTCTCAGGGGGGTTCGGTATCACATGGATCTCGAGGAAACTTACTGTACTCGTGTCACCAAGCTGGTCTTCCTCGCCGGCAAGGATCTTCCTCAAGATGCGGCGCATGATCTTGCCGCTCCTGGTCTTGGGCAGGTCAGGGACGATGAAAACAGCCTTGGGCGCAGCAAAGGGACCGATGCTCTTTCGGACTTGGAGGATGAGCTCTTTGCGCAGAGCATCTATATTCTCGCTGGCGTCCTTCAGAGCAACAAAGGCGTTGACGGCCTGGCCTGTGAGCTCGTCTGTCACACCAACGACAGCAGCCTCACCCACCGCGTGGTGTTCGATCAAAGCTGCCTCGATCTCGGCTGTTGACAGACGGTGGCCACTGACGTTGACGACATCGTCAACGCGGCCTCGGATCCAGTAGAAACCCTCGTGGTCACGACCGGCTCCGTCTCCAGTGAACTACAGTCATAATCAGCATCATATCGCCCCAAGCATTGTGCTATCAGAATCCTTACGTAGTAGCCCTTATAGACATTCAGGTATGTGTCCATGTATCTCTTGTGGGCGCCGTATACGGTGCGGGCCATGCTGGGCCATGCTTGCTTGAAAGCCAAGACACCCTCAACGTCGTTGCCGTGGATCTCGTCGCCCGAAACCGGGTCAATAATAGCTGGCTCGATGCCAAAGAACGGCAGCGAGGCACTGCCTGGCTTCGTGGGGGTTACACCTGCAAGCGGCGTAATCACGTTGGATCCCGTCTCAGTTTGCCAGTATGTCTTTCGGACAGTCAGCAAAAGTTCCCTTTGTATCGAATAACAAGCAAGGTCCCGTAAGCACTTACGTCAACAATATGACACTCCTCTCTGCCAACAACCTCGAAGTACCACTTCCACACTTCAGCGGCAATGGGCTCTCCCACGGAGCCAAGAACTCTCAGCTTCGGCATCTTGGCCTTGACGAAGTCGTCACCCGCACGCTTCAACAACCTCAACGCTGTGGGTGCCACGTAGAACTGCGTAACCTCATGCTTCTCGCAGATCTCCCAATATCGGGCAAAGTTGGGGTACGCGGGAGTACCCTCGAAAACAACAGTAGACACACCAAGGAGAAGAGGCGCATAGACGACATAAGTGTGTCCGGTAATCCAGCCCACATCGCCACCACAGAAGTATCGGTCGCCGTCGTGGATGTCAAAAACATATTTGCCCGTCGCCGCAGCACCAAGAAGGTAACCTCCGGTTGTGTGCATAACACCCTTGGGCTTGCCGGTAGAGCCCGAAGTGTAGAGAAGGAAAAGAGGATCTTCCGAGTTCATGGGCTCGGGCGCAATGTAAGAAGGCCACTTCTCGACCTCCTCGTGCCACCAGTAATCCCGGCCGGCTGTCCAGGGCACGTCGGCACCCGTTCGCTTGTAAACGAGGACGTGAGACACATCCGGGCACTGCTTCAAAGCATCATCGACAATCTTCTTGGTGCCAATCAACTTGCCACCGCGCTTGCCCTCGTCGGTGGTGATAACCACCTTGGAGTTGGCGTCGATGACTCTGTCCCGCAAGGAGTCGGCCGAGAAGCCGGCAAACACTACGGAGTGGATGGCACCAATACGCGAGATGGCGAGGAAAGCAATGACAGCCTCGGGAATCATGGGCAGGTAAATAGCGACTGTGTCGCCCTTGCGCACACCCATCTGCTTCAGGGCCCAGGCCGTCTTGGAAACCTCTCGCAGGAGCTCGCCGTAAGTAAGGGTGCGACCATCGCTGGGCTCGTCAGCTTCGTAGATGATGGCGACCTTGTTGGGGTCCTTGATGGCGTGGCGGTCCACGCAGTTGTAAGAAGCATTCAGTTGGCCCTCAAGGAACCAGGCGTTGTCACCCCCTTCTAATGAGCCAGAGTGCACCGTCTTGAAGTCTGTTGACCATGTCAGGAGCTCCCTGGCCATTTTGCCCCAGAATTGATCGGGCTGCGTGATGGATTCCTTGTACATCTGTTGGTACTCCTCCATACCTGAAATCGAGCTTTAGTCTGCCGTCGTTGTCAAGAGAGGGAGCCTGTTCAACTTACTGCCGATATGCGGTTTGCTGGGATGCTCTGCGAAATCGGTTAGCTTTCACACTTGCGGCAGGCGACACATCTCAGCTGCCGCCGGGTAAGGAGGCATTGGCGAATCACGTACTGTCCAGCATCTTCTGTGGAGGATCTGCAACATGCTGTCAGTTGGGTTTTCTTCCCGAGTCTTTCTCCAATCGTTTCCTGGATAACCAGGAGCTGATCCAAGCGAGTCTAGGGGTTCTTACGAAAGGTGTCGACCTCATGGGCCTCTGCGACCACGGGAACCTTGCCTTCAGCCATGGTCGGCGACGCGAGTGTGGCGCGGGGGGGGAGGCTGTTTAGCTGACGATGCGTTGCAGCGGGGTAGGGAGAGCTTGACCCAATGCAAGCAGTGAAAGGGAAGGGCGTTTAAGAGACGGTCGTTGGTTTGTAGAGCCGACCACAAGCACACAGCAAACACACAGGGGACAGATTGCAAGTGAGTCAGTCCTGGAAGAGTCACACTTGAAGTTAAAGAATCGGAAAGGAGGTTCAGGTTATGAAATAGAAGTGAAAAAAAGGGATCAGTCTCTCGGCGTAGCGTTAGCCGTGGGGTGTGGAAGCACCTTTATTTGTATTACGGCAAAATATGAGCTGATAGACGACAGTTGAGCGAGGGACTTGATCCATCCATTGATCCCCGTTCCCATCAATTGTCAGGTTCCATTCGACCCTGCAGATGCGCTAAGGCGGGCCAACAACCGCAACCGCAACTCTCACAGTCTCTGTCTCTCTCTTCTCTCTTCTCTGTGTGTGCAGGTATTGCTTGTACTTGATCGACTGCTACAAACCCACCAGTCCCTCGAGTATCTGGACCCTTGCCATAGTTGTCTACTTAGGTACTGCTGCTGTGTCCAAGGTCCAAGACCAGCCCGCGGGGTAGGGTCGTCCAGCCCATTGATCCCAGTCATCTTATTGATCGCTGCTCCCTTCCTTCCGCCTGCCCGAGTGAACGGATGACCGAAGTGGGACAAAACGACATGCGATAATTGGACTACTCCCCAACGATTTTAGTACCCCCGAGACCACGGCACCTTTATTTGATGCAGTCACTCAGTACATGCTGTATTTTACTTCCCCTTTGCCGAAACACGGCCCAGAGCGTCATTCCTTGGCCTCTTTCTTGGCCGACTGAGAAGGAGGGTCCGAACTGGAGAGGGTGGAAGAGTCTCCCGTCTCGAGAATTTCTCTTAGTCGCCAACCATCACGGCCGTCGCCCCGGTGATTTAGTCTAACCTCCCTGCCAGCCTGCCTTATAAGTATATCGTGCAAGTGGTTAATAATACCTGGTAAAGCTATATCTGTCCTCTGTCCTCTGTCCCCAACAAGCAGGACGGGACAGGACTTGGATTCAACGCAGTGCCGCAGGCCGGTCGGCTGTCTCTTTCTGCTGTCCTCAACCTCAATCCATTAATCCTTACCCGCGGTCCATTGTCAATTTCGGTTCAGATTGGCCGGAGCTGCCTAGTTCTAAACAATAACCGGACCGCTCCGGCGAGATAGTTTCTGGATGAATTCTACAGAGGGTCGCCCGCCGTCGTTTACGTTTGCAGTACCCATATGCCCCCCTTGCACATCTCCATTATAATCTCTCAACCGGAAGTTGCCAAATTGTTATTGGGAATTTCTCCACCACCCAAAGAAGTTTCTCGGTTTTCGTGATTCTGGTGTATACGCCGAGTAATAGTAGTATACAGCTTGTTTTCTTCTCTCTCTCTCTCGCTCTCTCTCTTTCTCTCAGGGCGACTCCTCTACCGCGCCGTTGCGAGATTCCATTATGATATATCCGACGGATGGAAAAGTAGGTAGCCATTATCGGTGTGATACAGGACGCATGCATCTGTTCCCTGGCGACCGGACCATTGGATGTCATATCTCAAGGCCACTTGCCGCTTTCGTATATCAAGTCAGGAAGCCAAGCCCCTGCCTTCCCCCTCCAACGGTTCAACCCCGCATGCTGACCGGCCTGGGCACTTGGCTTTGGTCATTTCTCCAAATACCCCCGAGGAAGTCCTTCCGGCTGGGTCAGGTATGGGACAGTATTAGCAAGAACATCAGCTTTCCGGCGGTACACGTGAGGTATGATATGACGGCGCCGCGGCGACCTCCAAGCCTTGGGCGTGCCTGGGACTCCAGATAATCCACGTCGGGGAGGGGGAGGATCTCGGAGGGCGCCTGCCATATATAACACATATGATAGGTTCAGCCTTCGCGTGTCATTACTTCATTCCTAAGGGCTAGCTAGGTATATGTAGCAACCCTACTGCATATACTAGCCAGGTCGGGTTGCTTGGCTTCTCATGACCCCGCGGGGTAACGTGCCGCCCAGTGTGGCCATGCTCTTCCTGGACGTGCATCTCACGCATGTACCACTTCCTAGGTACCCAGTCATCTTACAGGAGAGGAAGCTTCTCCTGGTTCATATATGACAACCAGATCATACATACCGATAGGGGCATATTTATGAGTAATGGAATCGTTTTTCGATCGATAAAGCATCATAGCCAAGTTTGTAGGCAAAACTGACGACGTAGGTCTAGAATGCCTAGAGTGCATAAAGACACTGTCGACTGCATACAAGCGAGAGTGGTGCAGCGCATCACAGGCTCTCCTCCCTCTCCCTCTCCCTCTCCCTCTTCCGTGGTATTCGGTCTTCGGCGCTGGCTGGTATAAACTCAAATCCGATAGACACGGTTGGTTCGTTTGGTAACCGAGGCATTCCATACATCTGATGCCCCTGCCTGGGTGAGTCCCGATGTCCAACAATGACCCTCACTAGAGAGCAATGGCGAGGATCACTCAATGCGAACGATATCATACCTTACATACAGGTGCACAGAGGTTGTCCCACCTAGTTGCAGGCCTGCGCTGTACCTAGGTAGGGTCCAGTCGTTGTGAATAAATTGGATTTAAACTCGCAGTAGTGCCAATGCTGTGTGAAACCTGCCGCAAGCCCGGGCTGCTCCACCGTCCTTCAAGCCCGAGGTAACGAGGTTCATTCAGCTACTGTGCTACTGCCCACGGTTGTACCCGAGATGATACCAGCAACTGCTAGGTCAGCAGGTAGGTGGTAGAGAGATAAATGCCGACGACATTCTTACGCACGGATAAAACATCGACGCGGTCCTGTCGTGGTCGGGCCACGGTCCCGGATCGCTGGGTATGCATGTCCATGTTGCTGTTTGGGGTGGTAGTCCCCTCGCTCGGATGGGAAGAAGGGTGAGTGGACTCCCCCCTTATATACTGATTGCCGCTCCGGCAGTAGCAATATAGCAACGTGCATGCATACAATGGAACCCTCAACCAAGCGCGTGCCGGAGCTTGTTCTTCGTGATACCGAGATTCCTGACATCTTGACCGAAGCACCGCTGCTTGTATGCCGAGATATGTCCTTCACAACTCCGACATGACCACCCTCACTTACTTGTCCCACTCATCAGTCTTAATACCCTCCCCCTTTCTTACCCACCTCCGGTAGATGCCTTGAGCAAACGAAATATCGCACCCAGCCTTTCATATTCGGGTCTCGTCGCGTAGACCTCCCGAGAGCGACCGGTCTCCGACATATTTCCAGGCCCTTCATTGCCTCTCAGTATGCAATGTTGCATGTACCATAGCCGGGCCGATATCTTTCTCCATCCTGATGCATGCCTATAGGAAATCATCCCTGCGAGGGGGTTCACGTGACCACCCCAGCGTCGGCCTCCGAACCCCGTATGCTTTGTGTCGTCACAGGCATAGCTCCGATCATCGGTGACTCACTCCCATTTTACCAACGGTTTCGCCTAGAACACTGCATTCGTTTATATATCCCATATCGTACGACCCACGTTCCACTATAGAGAGACGGTGCACGGCGAGGAAGCCAGGGTATGACTGGCAGTGGACGGCCGGGGGGAAGCGGTTAGTATACGCCAATCAGATGTGCACCATTCCTACTTGCTACTCCCCCTTGATCTTGTTGGGCCTGGTATACAGAGTATTATTATCAAAACATCTGTCCCATGATGAACGATGACCTCTACAGTTGTTCTTCATGTAGAGCAACTGACGTCTGAAGTGCTGCAACAGGCAATAGAAACCCCGTATGCCAATACTCAACCATCTTCCTCTACTATAACAAGAGTCGCACGCGTCATTCAAAGGGGATCTTCAAGTCTGAAAGTCGACTTTCTCTACGGCCAAAATCCTCCTAGACCCGGCCAACGCCTGGCGTAGCCACGCTTGTGACCCCTGCGGTATGGGGTTCTCGTCTGACCGCGCCCCTGACAATGCCCATACTTCACTCACCTCTAAGTAGAAGATATGTCTTCAGCTGGCTGAGTGTTGAAGCCCACTGCATTAACTTGCGAAGCTGCGAACCGAGTGGATCTCGGCGGGCTTCAGCTCTCTTTCCAGGACCAGATGGGTAGCACAAGGTTCGGCTCGAATCGGCGGCAAGGGAAAAGGGCGGTATGCCATTCCGCAACATGGGGACAGAGGGCCCAGTACAGCTAGACCTACTAGCATAGCTCTATTACACGGCTTGGTTCTGAGAACGGTGGCAGTAGTGCCAGTGAAGGCGGCATGCGTCATTGAGAGCCCGGTCACTTCATGAACGGCAAGGACACATGGAGACTCACTTGGGGTATTGATGTTGGTAACTGTTTGTACCGCTTCCTCGAACGTGTATTGGGTGTCACTTCTGGTGATTTTTGTCGTTTGCCTGGCTGGCACGATAACCCATAGCAAGGAGGGTTCAGCGAGTCACAACAGTCAATACGAAACCCCGGTTGCAAGGTGTCTTTAGGGATGAAGACTAATGGTGGAAGGCTAGACGGGGATGTTGACCAGAGTATAAGAGTGGCTAGGAAGATTAAGGCAAAGGTAAGGTGTTATCTTCTTAAATATATCTAGACTGCCTCGCACTTATCCAGGCCGGTGGTTCTCACCATAGGACGAGGTCAACTATCGTGTCTCTCTGGCTAAATGCACGTATTGCTTGCCCCAGCATTTCATGGGGGGCTTATCCGTTATTCAGGTCGGTTAAGTGTGTGAATTCTTGTCATTAGTCTATTGAGGGTATACTGGCAACTCATCGGATTGCCCCCCCCCCCCCCTCTGAGTACTGCAGGGGGGATATCGAAGCTAAACTCGTCTTTCATCGTCAAATCACCTTGCATTTTTGGCTCAGTACCTCTAATTCATTTCCCAACGCCGGTGGCCCCTCCTGACCGACAACGCCAGAATTTTACAGAAACACGACTCGCTCATTTACATATCCATTTGCATCAAATACATCTCGAAGATGCGCATGAACTTGGCAACAAAAGCCTCGAGGTGGAAGATGACCTTGGTGCCTGTCCGCACGCGGTGCTCGTAGAAGGCCGACCACTTGATGACGTCGTACTTCAGGTCATCATCAATCAATGCGACGAGTTTGAATGTGAGGGTTTTGAGAATGGTGGTAGGAGGTATGCAGTGAGTCAGGAGGTCGTAAAGTTTGGCTCGGACTTGAAGGATACGGGCAGGCGAGTGTTCCTCCATGATCTCTTTGGCAATCTGACCGATCAGGGCCTCCCAATCAGGCGGGGGTATCGGGGTGTCATCTGTTATTTTCTCACTGCGTCAATGGGTCAGCATACCACCCAAGATGTGGCCAGGTCAGATCAGGTCAGCATAGACTTACTTCTGTGCGTGCACTGCCTCGTACATCAACAGTGCTCTTCGCAGATTCCGGCCGCTCTCCAATGCAATCCGCTTATGGAGGCCTGCTGCCGCAGGCCAGCCCTCCTTCTTAGCCGACTCAGCTAATACCGTGGTGATCTCTTGTATCGAAGGCGCGGCGACTCGAACCAGCAGGGTTCTACTCCGAATAGGGGCGATGATATTTGCGGTGCTGTTGGCCAGCAGGATGAGTCGTAAATTCGGGCTGTACTTCTCCATGGTTCGTCGGAGCGCGGCTTGGGCATCGCGCGTCAGGTGGTCAGCCTCATTGATGACAACGACCTTGAATTTTTGCCTGGCTGATTGATCGACTTGTTGTGTCTGGGCCACCTCTTTGAGCAAGTCTTGTACAACGACTCGGTCATAGTTGCCCACGTCCGAAGGTGTTATCTCGAGGTGGTAGACGGAAGTGACAATGTTGAATTCTAGCTTGCGGCTGCTGCTGGTTTGGAAGACACGGGCGTCGATCTTGATTTTCTCGACACCGGGACCGAATAGCTCTTTCAATGTGGCGACGATTCGGGTTTTCTTGCCGGCACCAGAGGGACCGTATACTAGAAGATGGGGGAAGTCGCCGCTTTGAGCCTATGTGTGTAGAATTGCGTCAGTCGGGAGATCGCGAGGGTTGAGGCTACAGTGGTCAGTGGTAGGGGGGAGGTCCATACCAGCGACCGCAACCGGTCAGATAGCTCATCGTGATATGTGAGCTGATCCAAAGATCGTGGTCTGTGTTTGTCGACGATCAGGGCCATTTTCTTTCAGGGGATTGTACGTAGATATTTGTCGTTGTTGTGGTGATACTGGACGACCGGTACCAAGATACGGCTGGGTAGACTTTCTTTCGACGACGCGTTCGGTTTAGACGCGTTAAGAGCTTGGGTGGTTGTCGCGCCTACCGCTAAAGAGCTTCAATGTTGGCTGACTAAGATTGAGTGAGTGCTAGGCGTCTCTGCGTCCCTGCGTCCCTGTGTGTGGCACAGATGATCGAGTCAAGCTTGTGCGGGGCAAGAGAAGCGATCCGCAAACCCCTCCTCACCCACACCCACATCCCATCCACACTGCACAGCAGCCAGGCAGAGGTGGGTGGCAGATGGATCTCGCAATCAAAAAGATCTTGCCTTACCAGTAAGCCTCTCAGCTCGTGCTTGATCGTTGGTCCGGTTCTTTGCCTCGACGTCAAGGTAGTTTTGGCCGTTCATGCCATAATTCCCAGGCAGTCTTGAGCCACCTCCTAGTCGTACATACGAACATGGAACACCAGCTATTTATTCTACTGGTACCGAATTGGCATCAACGAAGGTCCATTGGGTCTGAAATAGATAGAAATGATTATTCCACTCCTTGCCGTCTGTTTTGGTTACACAGTATCGCTATTATTCTAATACTATTCCAGCTATTCGTGCTGATCCTACTCTGTGCTTGTACAACGTTGACCAGTTGATTCTTGCGACGCCTAGCCACCTCATCGGTTTGATATATATTGGAACTTACTTGGATATAGTAACCTAACATGTTATTCACTTCGTATCGTACTCTTCGTGACACGTCAAGCTTTGCTATCTATCATAGTTCCTTGCTTTTCTAGCGTCTCATGCCCCAGGAGATGCCTCGCGCCTCTACCACCCTCGGTATTAGTTGGGATTGGGTAATGGGCTGCGGAACTGCGGCATCATTGGCCCAGTACGAAAAGTCGGTGATCGAAAACGTGCACCCATCCAGTCCCACAAAGGCATGAGTAGGGAGTGGTAGGTGACCCCAGATAACTCATGGGGGTAGGACAGGTCAGGCTGGTCAGGCGTGATGAGGTAGCGAGTAGTCAGTAGCTACTACCTACATAGTTGGCGGCATTATGTACTCTCGCCACTACCGCTACCGCTACCAATTCAAATGTACTGGACTGAACGACCAACCCCACTTGCATTGGTAAAAAAGGACGCTCCCAGTGTTTCTTTATGGGGGGAACTGGCAGCAAGAGAATCCAAGTGAAGCTGGGCAATCCCCAAGTCCTTTTTCTTTTTATTCTTTTTTTTTCCCCTTCAGTACTGCTCCCAATCTTCCTGCGACTTATTGTTGTTGGCCAGGATTGACTCCTAGACTCAAGACCCTGCTCTACCGCCCGAATCGAGCTATATCGCTCTAGCCCCAAAGTGTATAGTGACGGATCGTATAGTCGCCGTACGCCAAGCCCGCCTTGAATAAAAGGGTTTCTACTGCTACTACAATTTCTGCAAGGGAGCAATTGTCGCAACCACCGCCGTCAAAATGTTCAACAACCGCAAGTTCTCCATGAACCGGAACACGGGCGTGCCCCGCATGTCCCGTCGGTTCAGTGTTGGCGAGCCTAGCAACAGCGGTATGTCTCATTTATCCCCTATACTCTGTACTGCAGTGCCATCTTGGCACCAACGGTTGGCCTATTGTGCACCTTGGCATACGCACGGTCACCCAGCTCAAGACTGACGGATGAATTGCATGACGCACAGAGACCAGCTCCAAAATCCATCGCCAGTTCCGTGCCGCCCACGAGGGACATCTTCCCCACGCTGGCCTCGACGCCAGCCGTGCTTCGACGGGTGTGGTGTGGTGTACCGAGCGAGCTAGCGAGTACGGTTTTCTCGAAGCCCCCCATGAATGGGCCAACCTGGGCCAGGGAGCTCCCGAGGTCGAGGACGATATCGAGGGCTGCTTCCCGCGGCCTCAGACCATCGATGTCTCCTCCGCCGCCCGAGAGTACGGCCCGACTGCTGGTATCAAGCCTTTACGTGAGGCTGTCGCAAAGATGTACAACGAGCACCACCGCCAGGGCAAGGACTCCAAGTACACCTGGGAGAACGTCGCGATTGTTCCCGGTGGTCGCGCTGGGCTGATCCGCATTGCGGCCGTCCTCAACAACGCCTACGTCGGCTTCTTCATTCCTGATTACACGGCCTACAACGAGATGCTTTCGCTCTTCAAGAACTTTGCCGCTATTCCCACGCCCCTTGACGAGGAGGACGGCTACCACATCCACCCGGACAAGATCGCCACTGAGATCGCCCGTGGTACCTCCGTCATTCTGACCTCCAACCCCCGAAACCCCACGGGCCGTGTGGTCGCCAACCCTGAGCTGGCCGAGATCCAAGACATCTGCCGAGGCAGAGCCACCCTGATTAGCGACGAGTTCTACTCGGGCTACAACTACACCAGCAACTGCGACGGCTCTACCATTTCCGCTGCTGAGAACGTAGAGGACGTAGACGAAGACGATGTGCTTATCATTGATGGCCTGACCAAGCGATTCAGACTTCCTGGCTGGAGAATTGCGTGGATCCTGGGCCCCAAGGAGTTCATCAAGGCGTAAGTTACCAAATGGCAGAATATATCCTGAAAAAGTGCTAATCAGTCCAACAGCATTGGATCATGCGGTTCTTACCTTGACGGTGGGGCCAACGCACCTTTCCAGGAGGCCGCTGTTCCCATGCTTGAGCCCTCGCTGGTCCAAACGGAAATGAAGGCTTTGCAACATCACTTCCGCGTAAGCTTACCCCTGAGCCCCTGATGTCCGAGATACACGTACTGAACCGTTAAATCACAGGAGAAACGTGACTACGTCCTTAGGCGCCTTCGAGATATGGGCTTCGTTATCAAGTATGTCCCTGACAGTACCTTCTATTTATGGCTGAACCTCGAGGGTTTGCCCGGCCCCATCTCCGACGGTCTGAATTTCTTCCAGGCCTGTCTCGAGGAGAAGGTCATCGTTGTCCCTGGCATCTTCTTCGATCTGAACCCGGCACGACGACGAGATCTGTTTGACAGTCCTTGCCATCACTGTGAGTTGCACCTTATGCCTATTCCCGTTTTTTCTTTTTTTTTTCCTCTTTTTTTTTTGTCTCTCTCCCCATACTGACCATTGTATCAGTCGTCCGATTCTCGTACGGACCCCGGATGGAGGTCTTGAAGCTTGGCTGCGACGGCATTGAGAGAGTCGTCCAGAAGTTCAAGAAGTTCCAGGCCTAGACGTCGTCTTTTATGGGCGAAGCAACTCGGTATATCGCCGAAAAGAGATAGAGTCTCCACAATAGATACCAAGACGAGGGATGACGTTGATGAGCTGTTTGGATATACTGCGGACTTTGATAAACCAGGAAGGATTCCAGATAATGATGAGCACACAGGTGGTAACCACACACTCTCTCACATGGGAAATGCCGGATAGGAATGAATATATACAAAGAATACTCCATCAATAGCTCGGTTACTCCAACTTGTGGGCTTTGTGACGTACAACTGCAGCAAACGAACTGGATCAACACGCAGCATGCCAAGCTCATTATTGAAAAATGCCCTCTTGTGCCTCACCTCTGCCGAGAAACTCCACGCATAGACAGACAATAGTAGCGGGGGATAGCTCAATACACGAAATCGTTAAGTTTCGTATCTGTCAACTGATCGATAGTCCCCCAGAAAGCCCACTTGTAGTAGCCCAGCGTGCCAAGCAGACTTATGCGCACCAATCCGGGCCGGCCAGCGGAGGGGCATAGCTTCTCCAAACAGGCACCTTCCCCGGCCAAAGACCCGAAGTTGACCGCCCACCCGTACCGAGGAAAGTTACGACGGGGAACGAAAGGAAATGAGAGATGTTGACACGGAGCCGTGGGGTGTTCGATGCTTGCGGACTACAAATGTCGTCAACTTATCTACTTTATCTATCTGCTTTCTTCCCCTACTCTTCCCATCGTGATACTGCCGACTTACACGAGTGTGTTGAGATAATATTATAATTTGAACACAATGACAACCTTCACGAAGCTTGGCGCCGGGGAGACCCCGCTCATAGAGGTCGATGCCCGCAAGAGGCTCTCTAAGATTGACCCTATGACCTATGGCGGATTCACCGAGTATGACCCCCACCTAAAACACTCATACAAAACAACGCAGATAGAAGAGGACTGACCAAGATACCATAGGCACATGGGTCGCTGTATCTATGGCGGCATCTACGACCCGGGCAACCCGCTTTCAGACGAGCAAGGGTTCCGCAAGGACGTCATCTCGGCGCTGCAGGAGCTCGAGATCCCCGTGATGCGGTATCCCGGCGGCAACTTCGTGGCGACGTACCACTGGGCCGAGGGCGTCGGCCCCCGGGACCAGCGGCCCAAGCGGCCCGAGCTGGCGTGGCTCGGGGTTGAGAGCAACGAGTTCGGGACGGACGAGTTCATGGCCTGGCTGGACGTGCTCTCGGCCAACCGTAAGGACGGCACGCGCGTGGAGCCGTACCTGTGCCTCAACATGGGGACGGGTACGCTCGACGAGGCCCTGGCCTGGGTCGAGTACTGCAACGGCACGCGCGACACGTACTGGGCCAATAAGCGGCGAGAGAACGGGCACCCGGAGCCCTACAAGGTGAAGTACTGGGCGCTCGGCAACGAGATTTGGGGCCCCTGGCAGATCGAGCAGATGACGAAGGAAGACTACGCCAAGAAGGCGGCGCAGTGGGCCAAGGCCCTGCGGCTGCTGGACCCAGATCTGGTGTTGATCCTGTGCGGCGAGGACGGAACGGGGGCGTCCTCGTGGGACCACTACGTGCTGGACCAGTGCATCGGCGTTGTCGACATGCACTCGATCCACATCTACACGGCCGACGGCGGGGACCACGTCAAGAACGCTACCGCGCCCCTGGGTGCGGAACGGGCCATTGAGATGACGGGCTCGCTCATCGACCTGGCGCGGGTCCGGAACAAGATCCCCGCCTCCAAGCCGCCGACCAAGATCTGCTTCGACGAGTGGAACGTCTGGGACCCCGTGCGCGCTCCAGGCGAGCAAGGCGCCGAGGAGGCCTACACGCTATCAGACGCGCTTGCCGTGGCCGTCTGGCTCAACGTCTTCGTGCGTCAGTCGCGCTACATCGGCATGGCCAATATCGCCCAGACAGTCAACGTCATCAGCCCGCTCATGACATCCCCCGAGGGCATCACGAAGCAGGCAACCTGGTGGCCGCTGCTGCTCTTCAGCCGGTACATGCGCGGCTGGACCGTGGCTTGCCACGTCGCGGCCGGCGCCTACGAGGGCCCGACAAATCCGGAGTGGCTGCAGGGGACTTTGGAGCATGGCGCTCCTTGGCTCGACGTCAGTGCTACCATTGACGAGGAGGGCATGGTTAACCTGGTCGTTGTGAATATTAGCGAGAATGACGATTTTGTGGTCGATCTGAAGGGGGTCGGTCAAGATGTTACAGTCTCGAAAATCACTGGTGACAACGTCAAGGTTACGAACGTCGCTGGAGAGGAAAATGTCAAGTTGACAGAAGAAAAATGGGATGGGAAGGGCAAGTACACTTTCTCAAAACATTCCATCACCATGTTGCGGTGGCATGTGGCGGCTTGAAGTTGGCCAACGGACGCAACCAGTTTACGCCAATGTGATGTGATCATCGTCAGATATATGCCCACAAATAATTTGGAATCTACTAAATATGCAGTGAAAAGCCTTCAATAATATCTGCTATGTGTGCTCAATAAATACTCAATATTTTAATGCGCTTTTGATAGTACAAAACCAATTAGCTCCAACTAGAGAGATGTACCCAACGAGCCTGGGAGAACCCCAGCAGTTGTTGATCATCTCGTCAACCAGATGCCCAAACAATAGAGCACAAGTATCTGGCCCAACACAGGCCGTAGTGCGGAGCCACGGGCCTTCGGATGTGGCCCGGGTTTATAGGGCTTGAGACTGAGGTGTCGACCGATCAGACAATATGGTTTTGTTTTTGTCCTCGGTAAGGCAAACCCAATATATGCCTCGTCTAGGGCAGGAAAACGCGTTCGCTGGATAGATTACAACCAAACGCCATCCCAGAACAATGATATCTTTGCAGACCATTGATGATGAACTTGATACCACCAAAGGCTTGATCGCATATACCTCCGGGTATATTGACTCCTTATGCAGAAAGGAGTTAAATCCGACATGCAAAGCCCCGCATGTATGCTTTGACGTTGGATGTCCTGACAAATACAAAGGAAAAGAGACCTAGATCGGTCATCGGAAGTTGATGACGGCAAGCTGGTTATGTTAGTGAATGGGCGGGTTTCTGCGAGTACCACGAAAACTCACTCTATGATTTACGCCGTAGGCCAGCTTTTGACCCGTTGCATCCCAACATAAACAATGTTCATCCTCATCTTCAGAGTCGGCATTTATTCGTGGGCTCAGCCAGCCTGGGTGTGGCGACCTGCTCCAGCTCGCGCGCGGAATACTGTGGTCTCCTACTTTCCAGATGAGAATCCTTTCGTTCGTGGCACCGGCGATGAAAGCGCCATCTGGAGTGAACGCCAGAGCGACGATGGGCGAATCCATCGTCATCTGGCACTTGGGCTTTCCGTCCCCAGAGAGAGCGTTCCAAACGAATATGGCCCCGTCGACTCCGCCCGAGGCAAGGAGCCTTTCGTCCTCTGGTGGACTACCCGCCAAAGGCTGCCAAGCCAGAGCTGATATCATACCGTCGTGAGCTTTGATCTCACGTCGCTTGCCCGAAATATCCCAGATCTGATGAAAGTCAGTAAGCATAAAGCTGGCGACAACTAGTGCTCGGAACTTACATCGACAAAGCCCTTCTCCCCACACGTGGCTGCCAAAGAAGATCTCCAATCAAATTGTACCTGGAGCAGATTGTCGCCCTCGCGGGTATCAAACCTCTTGGTTTCGGTTATCTTGTCCTCCGTACACTTGAATGAAGCCATAAGGCCGCCCCCGCAGAGTAGGAATTCAGTCTCGCTTGTCCATGCCACGTCCACTGGATCCGAGGTCAGGTCGTGATTTGGAAGCGAGTATGAGATGGTGTTCGATGTCATGGCGCCGTAAACAGTGATCAGCGTCCCACCATTTTCGGGAACGACAGCAAGTATAGCAGCATTGTTCGGATTCCACTTGAGTTTGATTATTGGGGACTCGGGGACTTCGAAGTGCTGAATGTGCGAGCCGTCGGCGCTCCACAGATTGATGTGACCTTTTTCGGCCGAGTCGGTGGCTATGGCGATGACGGTTCCATCTCCATTCCATGCCATGGCCGTTGCCACCGAAGAGGCCGTCATGTCCTCCTCGATGAGGCTGTGGAAGGGCGGCGAAACATCCCCGTTGGTCACGTGACCGTTAGCTGCAGGGTCCTGTTCAGCCAAAGTGGTGGTTGCACGCGAGACGGTCCAAACTCGCGCTAGCGCATCGGTTCCAGCAGCCGCCAAGATGGATGGATCTTGTGGGTTCCACTGGCAATGCAGCAGAACGGGTGCGTTTGCACTGTTGACTTTGAAAGCAGCCCGCGGTGAGGAAACTGACTCCCCAGCGCCCAGGGGAATGAAGGTGGTTTCCGTGGTCAATTCCTGGACCTTTTCGACTTGGGTGCCCTGATCCGTACCGTCGGTTCGCGGCGTCGGCGTCGGCGCTTGCTCGCCTTCCAGGGGGGACGGGTAAGCGTGGTTGTCAGTACCATTGTCAAGTTCCATGGGGTCGGTGGCTGCATTGACACCATTTTCGTACCCATTGCTCAGGCGAGGGCGCTTGGCCGGGGAACCACCATTGAGCTGCGGCTGCTGCGGTCTGTCACCTGGGCGTTTCCGAGTATTTTCGACGTCGCCAGAAGCTGGCGAAGGTTCTTCTGGCTGCTCGGGGATATCCTCTTCGTGGTCTGCATCCGCGTCCTCCTCGTCTGCATACTGATGAGGGGATCCGTCTTGGTCCAATGGACCAAACACCCCTAGTTCGACTGCCTCGGCCTCAGCCGCCGCATTTTGAGGCACCTGCACAACAGATGTCAGTGGCCTTGCCCCTGGGCTGGATCCGCGCAACGTTTTGGGTTTTTGAGATGCCACCCCGTCTCCAATCGGCCGTCTCGCACCACACCGGCGCACCAATGCATTCCAGTCCAAACGCGCACTCTGTGAAAAATAAACGTACCTTTGATTGTGTCCATTTTCGCTCAACGGAGCTGTATAGGAGGCCTTTGTTTACTACATTAACGAGTGCATGGCTTTTGACGTAGCGCGCGAAGTCCAGCTGCCGATGCGGTTCTGGAACGTGCCACTCTTTTTGGAACTTGAGTGCCGTTTCTCGGTAATCTAGACACGCCACTGTTAGTATCGCGCAACGATGCAGGCCATCAAACATGAAGCATTTTGCATATTACATACTTCCTTCTATAAGATATCGCCATCTATAGTTTTCGAGGTCAGTAATCATCTCGAGAAAGCAGCAACCGCCATGGAGATTGAGAGACATGCATTAGGTAATTCAGCCTCTCTGAATTCAAAATTTCCTTCATGATTGCGAGCAAACTGGCTGTTTACCCTTGGCTTGGCTTGGAAGAGGTGTGCCGCTGGAAGTGAGTCTCGCCGGCCTGAGAAGTGTTGAGGCGAGGCGAGTTTGAAGTCCCTGTGATGTCGTAGGGGTTGCAGGAGAGAGAAAGAGAGCGAATGCGTGTGCGTGTGAGAGAGAGTCCGAGAATAAAGCGGGAGGGAGACAGATGAGCTAAGGTTGCTGGGGAACCTGACCCGGGCCGCTGGAGGTAAGAGATGCTGTCGACTATCTCAGAGTGCTGAGACGCTGGATCCGGCAATGACCTGACAGTATGAGAGAGGAAAAGGAGAGACGCAGCTTAGGATGTCTTTTTTCTTGTCGTCCGTCTGTATCGTGAGATTTTCTTGCTGTGGAAATCAAATTGAAGAATGGCAAGAAGCGCAGTCTCTCAAAGGTGGAAAGCGGGCTTCTCCCATGGAAGCCAAGCCGAACCTAGATGGTGCTAAAGTGGGCCCGAATGGGTTTAGTTGCTTGGAGGACCTTTAAAACGGTACGTAGAGTCAAGTCAGGTTCAAGTCAAAACTTGGGGCCTGTTGCTTGCTGTCTCCGTCGATGCCAGCCAGTGTGTCTGTGGTGTGCGGTAGGCCTGGTACTCCGTCTTCCGTCTTCCGTCCTTCAACTTCGCTTTCTTTTCTTTTCGCTGTCTATTGTCGGGGGGGGGNCCCCCCCCCCCCCCCCCCCCCCCCCCCCCCCCCCCCCCCCCCCCCCCCCCCCCCCCTGGCGCTGCCAGCAAAAGAAGCTTCGTCCCAAACCGTCCTGGTGGCCCGACTGAAGAATTATGACTGGCGTCTAGTCTATCTTGGTGCTAATCAAATCCCTACGACGTAGTAGGTTCATCAGGTCCAGGCAAATACATAAGTTGAGTACCAGATTAGAGGGCAATGATGGAAGACAAAGACGAGATCCGTTTACACTGCGATCCGAGGAGTCGAGAAGACATGTACAGTAGTAGAAGCAGGTAACCTAAACCTAGGCTGCTAGGAGCATGTACGTACAATAAACTGCTGTGCATGCAATATTGATCATCCATGGGACCAGATGAAAAGCATTGGATCTCTGGGAAAAAGCTGGACCATTGCTCCATTCCGACACGACACATCTCCAAGGGTCTCTCTGCCTAGTGTCCTCTGTAGTGAACGGCTGGGCCGGTATGGTAGAACACGCTTTCGATGTACTTCATGTCGGGTGCACAAATGGCCATCCATGCATGTATCGTCCCAGGCGCATGTACATTGATCATGGATGTAACCCTTCCCTGCCTGTCAGCCATGTACCTTCACTGCGACCTTTCGTCAATCGATTCCTCGTGATCAATGCGTCCAGACTTGAGAGGGCTTTTGTGGCAGTAATATTTTTTCAAGAACAAGGTGCCATTCTATCCATATATTCTTCTCCAGAGTACAAGGCATCGGAATCTTGTCTTGACGTGCGTGGCTAAGGAATTATGGTCGCTTGACCAGTACATTGAGCGGCAATTGCCCGGGTCTTGGCTCTTGCAGATGCAGGCGCTCTCTCATGTGTGGAGGTGAGAGAAAGCGGCCAACACATCAGATAGGCCTTGTTTGTTTCAGCATTTTATGGTTCTCACCTCCTCGGTGCGCGTCCCTTTGAACGCGATAACGAATGCAGGTCGCATGTAGATACATGTATTTTGCCGCTGGGCATACATATACATATCGGAGCGCCAAATGATAAGCCAGAGATGCCCCTTATGCTCTGCCCTAGCAAGTCTGTCTATTGGTAAGACGGGCAAGCTGACCGAACCGTGGGGTTTACCCTGATGCTTCTTGGTACCTAAAGGATGGGAAGGAACCAAGGACCAAGGTAAGTAGGCAACCTAGGCAGGTAGGTATGCTGGAACATCAAATCTCGAATGGTCAGTCAGCTCAGTCACAGTATGTATGCTTGATTCAATCTCCTTGTCGACGTAACCTTGGCAGCCCCGAAAAGAGCCAGGGGTGGCAAGGATGAGCCGCCAAGACCAGTCAAGCCTAGTCAAAGGAGCATTCAACATGTTGGGCTGGGTGCTGGGTGCTGGGTGCTGGGTGCTGGGTGCTGGGGGCTCGATTGGCACGGGGTTCATCTGTCGCTTGCTCGACCGACAGTTGATGAAATGAACGAAGCCCATCGAGTTGCTGCAGCTGTCCTGTCCGGCTTGGTAACAAAGCCTTCATATCAGATTCTGGAGTATTACTGCATCTTGGCCGGGGCTTTTAGACATCTCTGTTATGCTATGGGCCGTGGGGAGCTCCCCCTCCTTGAAGCAGAAGCAGCGTACGGAGTAAAAACAGAAACATTCCAAGTGGATGATCGGCAGACACAATCGCTTGGTCACAGATGATCGTTGTGTCCCGACTACTATCCCAACAGGGTTAGCCTTCCATGCTTTCTCCCACGCACAGCTAGCAGCTCACGCGCATGATGCAATTTGAGATGCCACAATGATGAGTGGCCGAGTGAAGAGTAGTAGACTGGCTAGTCAGCAGTAGCGATTCCGCGTCCGCAATGAAGGTGTCGCTAACTCTGGGTAAATAAAACCCAACAAGCATTTGCTTGAGCGGGAAACTGTTGGGCGGTATCAAAATGAAGCACAAGGCGGCCATTGCTCGGCATGCAATGGTGTTCCTTCGCGGCAATGGTCTCCGAGCCTGAGGTGCTGCTGAGGTGTTGAACATGAAGCCAGGTTTCTGGCCAGGTGTGTTGGCAGGCGGCCGGGTAAGATGCTAACTAGACTAGGTTCTCCCGGGTAGTAGTCGAATGTTGCCGAGACTGCAGGTGCGTTGAGTTGCAGCGGGGGATAGAATAATTCTGCAAACAATTGACGGGAGCCAACCTGAGCAGTTGGCCTCTGTGTATTGGGTACAATCAATACCACTAACCAATGCGAGTACGGCTAGTAGAGCCCTTCATGACATTGATCGATCAATCGACTAAGATGTCTTGCGGTTGACGTGAGGCATCCGCCGATACACGTAGTGACAGTTGGTGATTGATCCCATCTTTATTATTAGAGTTGGCTAAAGATGGGACACCTTACCCTTACAAATATGAAGAGGGGGGGTCTCAAGGACTATCGATCCGGACCTTGACAGCTTGGAGGCAGATCAGGGTAGGAAAGTTCGTAAGGTAGGTACTTCAGAAACGGAATGCACTTCGCTTGGCCCAGATCCAACATTGAACGCCATCCCGCCATCCCGCCATCCCGCTCTCATTGATATCTGTATTGGTGCGGTGCATACGTTTGAGATAAAACAGAACATGAGCCCCCACCCACCAATCATGCATTGCTTGTTTGTTTAGAGTGAAGGGGTCATGACTTCACCGGACTGTTTCGCTTGGTGAGGTAGACAAACCGTAGGTAGAGAATCCGAGAATCCGAGAACCCAGGACATGACTCGGAGACGGTTGGTCGCACTACATGTACCGATGTTGAATCTGCGCCCCTGGCTGCGGGTCGCTCGTCAAGTCCCGTCGGTCCCCACAATTCGATGCTAAGCCTATCTGCCTGCTACTATTTCTTCAAGGTGAGCCTTCCTGTCACCGACCGAGAGCGGGAAAGAGGAACCGCCCTCAGCCTTCAGGGACGCAAGGGAAGCAGACGCTTGGGCCACCTTCGGCGCCAGTGCTCTGACTCTGGCCGTGATGCGACACTGTCCGAACGTGTCTTTTTTGGCGGGTGATGTCCATACATGCGATACATACTGGATTCAACGACGAGTGTAGCATTTCTTCATCCACGTTGATCACCCCCAGCAAGCGGGACCCTCAAGGCTCGATTGACGGCAGGAAGCTATACCAAACTCTCCGCCAGCGACTGTTGTGCATGGATATCTCCGACCTAGCTTGACGCAGGACGCCATTGTCATCAGCATACAGTCATGCCTCCGCGACTGAACATCCCCCCGGTCACCCGGATTCTGCTGGTTGCGCTACTCCTCCAGTCGGTATTGAGTGCAGCAGTGCGATATCGACAATGGTCTGCGCAGTCGGAAATCGTTGTAGAGTGGCTGACTCTGGTGCCTCAGTTGTCGCTGTTCTACCCCTGGACATTCGTTACAACGACTTTGGTGGAGAGTAACATCTTCACGCTGTCTATTGCCGGATTGACGCTGTTCCATGGTGGGCGTTATCTCGAACGTGCCTGGTCATCCCGGGAGTTCGCAAAGTTTCTCTTAGTGGTGTCTTTTATACCTAACCTGCTCTGTTTCCTGGTGTTGGTGATGCTTTTTACGCTTACACGCAACGAGAGGTGGACGTAAGTGACCACCCCCTTGTCCCATATATGAACATCGCTAGCTATCAACATCTACTGACATCGTCCTGGACAGTCTGACCACTGTCGCCGGAACAATCCCTTTGCAGATATCTTTCCTCGTCGCGTTCAGCCAACTCGTCCCCGCGCATACTGTCACCTTGTTCCGCGGTATCTTGTCGATGCGGGTGCCCAAGTTTCCTCTGATCTATATCGGCGTCGTCACGGTTCTATCGCTGACGCCCCTTCTCACGAGCGCATCCTTGTTCCTGGCTCTCTTCGCCTTCCTGACGAGCTGGACTTACCTGCGCTTCTATAAGACTGTGTTCCCCGACTTAGACTCCTCCCAACCGACGTCGATGCGGGGAGATGCCAGTGAGACTTTTGCGTTTGCCGAGTTCTTCCCAGGACCCGTGAAGCCATTTGTTGCCGCGTTCTCGGACCAGGTCTTCAACGCCCTGGTGGCAATGAGGGTCTGCACGCCATTCACTCCAGGGGATGCCTCGACCGGCCAGAGTGGCGGTTACCTGCCGCGCGGTGCCCCGGGTGGTGTAAGAGCCGAGGCAGAAAGAAGACGAGCTCTCGCGCTCAAGGCCTTGGACCAAAGGCTACATGCGGCGACGTCTACACGAGGCTCGTCTCAACCACCCAATCAAACCAGTGGCCCGACCATAAGCACTCAACCACAGTCTAGCACCCAGACGGCCATGACATCTCAGCCCACAGCCATGCTGGGAGAGACTAACTATATCCCCGACCATGACCACGAGAAGGAAGGGTCATAGGAGTTTGCTGCATTTCATTGGTGCGCGCCGGAGTCAGGTCATTCTATTGTATTCTAGTCAAGCATTCGGCATGGAGTAGGACTTAGAAGTTGAAATTGGCAGGTGTTGTGCGTAGCTGATGTGTTTTCGGTGCGACCCTCTCGACTTTCCAGGGGCATTCCTTTCAAGGGCCATCCAAGGACGATACGTCTTGGATTATGTATTATATAATATAATATCAAGCTCGCGAAGTCTTTCGAACACTTCTGCAATGAATCGCAAATCTATTTCGCCGAAATGACATCCGACTCGAGCGTCGGCAACGTGCTGCGTGGTGGCGCCGCAAGCGCTGCTTGGGCACGACAGGCCTCAGCTAATAATATACGGGCATCCGAGATGATGACCTTGACTGTTGTGGCTGGCGTGGAGAAGGACGGCTGCGACCTTGACAAGCCAAGTGGCACATTTTCTGAGAAACTTCAGACAGGCACAGATTGTCTCAGCATCATAATCTATCTGTTCCACCACAGATGGATCAACTGTGTACGGCGGCGAGAGGGTGCATATGTATGTACGTGCAGGCATCTCTTCGAGCGAGTGCTACGGAAGACAAGACGATACACAAGAAACACAGGCACACTGACGCGGAGACGACTACAGACAGTACTTCGGGTCAACTGACTTTCTTGGCTATTTTCATAATCGTCAAGTCTTACCCATGAAAGGAAGTAAAAAAAAAAAAAGTTCGGCTCGTTGGTGGTTCTGAGGTCAAGCATTTTTTTTCACTATTATTATCGGGGACAAACGAACTGGGTCGTGTTTTAGATGCTCCTTGATGGAGGTTCGATGATCCGATCTACATCACTCCCATCGTTCCCAGCGGTGTCTTCCTTGTCGCTTCATGCGTCCCGATCCCGCAGAATTGTTCTGCAGGCCTGCCTAAAATAAGATGGCCGCCGTGTTTCAACTGCACACCCCCTCCTCCTCCCATACCTGTATCTTTTATACCTACCTACGGACTAGTTACTTTTACGCCCGTTGTAAATAAGCGAAGTGAGAGCAAACTACGACAAATCGGCCATCCTGGAGGAGGAGGGGGTAGTCATTGGATATTTATCTCATCACGCATTGCATATTTACTCACTTGCCGTTGCCTGGATTGATAACTCGGCTGCTGGCCGGGGAAAGGGACTACCCTAATAAACTAAACCAACCTAAGCCCTCATCCCTGCGGCAGATACCCCTTAAGATGGATCAGAAATGGCGCAGCAGAAAACAAAGGGCAGCCTAGGGTCTGGGTGCCAGGTTCTCCATACAGTAGACAGATTTGTATCCATCAATGCTAGTAAAGAGGCTTACGAGAAACAGACACCAGTACCGCCGTACCGTACCGCCAGCGACCATGAACGCCAAGCCGACCGGTAAGAAGACTGATTCGTGGGACTAATAAAAGGGACTGCAGGGAATTACAGCCCAGCTCAACATCTGACGCCCAGTTCTGCCCTAGAGCGAGTCTCATCTGGTGTACTATAGGTGGGCGGCGTGGGCGTGGGCGTGCATAGCATAGCGTAAGTGGTGGTCTTTCTACTGACATTTAGGTATGTAGTTACCTATTAGGGGCAGGCAAGCAAAGAAAAGTCGACCGATGCAACAAACAGCGGTGGGTGGGATGGGGGATGGGGAAGTGGCTCTCTCTCCCACACACTCGCTCTTATCCATTCGGTATGTGTGGCTTGCTCCCCAAAAGTAAGAGTGAGCGAGAGAAAAGGGCGCCGAAAGGGCGCCGCTCGCTGTTGGTTGGTCACCCCCAGCTAAGCCAAGCCCAGCATGCCTCTTCCATCTCTCGGCTGTCTGGGTCGTCCGGGTTGTCTGGGTGCGGGCAAAAATTGATGGGTGATGATGAAAGGCGGTTGCAAGGGGGTGGGAGATGGTGGAGTGGGGTTCGAACGCATGGGTGACGGAGCCGGTCAACCCACCCTGACGCCAAGTCATGCAGCCAGGCAAAAAAAAAAAAAAAAAGAGAAGAAGGGCAAGGCAATCTGGTTACTGCATCTCGCGCGCGTTGTCCTTGTCTTGTCATGGATAGGCTAGGAATGATGGGTGAAGTATGTATGCGGGTACTAGGTACTATATGCCCCCGTACGTACATGATGATATATATACCTACATAATGTATTGCAGGCAGGCAGTTGTGCGTGTGTGTGTGTGTGGAGTGATGCCGCCGCCGAAGGGGGAACTCACTCGGACATGTAATGCCTACATACTACAAGCGACAACACACACACACACCTCTTTTTATTGTAACGCTTACCACTTATACTTACATATACTCACACTCTCACACACCTACACAAGGGTGAGCGACAAGGGGAAACAAACGTACATACCGCCGTACCGAATCACCCCAACTTGGCGAATGAGGAGGTGTCTGGTCTGCATATGCAGCACAGCGCATGTATGTATGATACGTACATAGAATTCTACATAATACATAAGCAAGTATACCTCTGCCTCTGCTAGGGATCCAACAAGGGGGGGGGGGGGGGGGGGGGGGGTTGTGGTGGGGGGGGGGGGGGGGGGGGTTGGGGGGGGGGGGGTTGGGGGGGGGGGGGGGGGGGGGGGGGGGGGGGGGGGGGGGGGGGGGGGGGGGGGGGGGGGGGGGGGGGGGGGGGGGGGGGGGGGGGGNGGGGGGGGGTTCGATCTAGATGTTCTAATTAGGCTGGGTAGGGGCTGGCTTTGGGGCCGAGAGTTAAGCCCCAGAATCCTCCTCCTCCTCCTCTCATCTAGCCCACGCCCTAGCCATGCCTCCGCCCAGACTCTGGTCCAGCAAATTGACTGACTCTACGACTACGTTTGTAAATGGCGGCATTTGCTTCCATCACCCTGTTGACCGGAGTTTCTTCCGTTGTATTTCTTAAATACGACAATATATTATGCGTTTCCCCCTCATCCCCATTTCGTGCTTTATCATACTATGCGCCCCGTGTATGTACGTACGTGATGCACCCCTCACGGTTCCGGAGCAATCACGTACCAAGCCATCACATCGATACCCTGGTATATCGCTCGTGGATATAGAATGCCGCTCGTTACAAAAGCCGAGCACCACCAGCCACTTACATACGAACTTGGTAATTATTGACGGCCTAGCCTCGACGTAGGAGTCCAGGCGAGCTGCGAAATAAGGAGCCCATTTTTGTATGGAATTGTGTTTATTGTATGCCGTGGGGGTTTTGAGGGGTGGTATCTGGCAGTCAAATGGTATCTGTCTAGTTTCCGGCATCTGGTTTGTATGCAGATGGCATAAGATGCAATTCTTGAGATCCCGCAATTGTCCGTGTTTGCTTCGGGCGGTGTGGGAGTGTATAATGTCCGTATAGTCCGTCTTGGGGACGGACAAAGCGCTCACGACAAGACAGAGCGGTTCCCTGGAAGCCTCAAGACAGGATATAAGACATCCACCCGTGGACAGCAGGAGCCAGTCTACGTATGCGGCGAAAGAGAGAATCAATCTCATGTTGGGCAGAAACGATTCCCACTCGACACGTGGGCGGAATCAGAAACAGGCCTAGCGGCTGCTATTTCGTAGTACCTACAGTATCAAAGCACATGCCCCCCAATAAGAGGATGAATGCTGGAGAAGCAGGAGTAGTGGCTGCGGCAACAGACGGGTAGTACGACGTCACAGTTTTTGCACCATCTTCTCCCCGCCCCCTTCGCCTAACCTTTGAAATAGCACCTACTGTCCTGTCAACTGGACAATACATTGGAGGGATTCCCCATGTCATAGGCCATGAAAAAGAGTATTATTTCAAATCCAATCTACTCTTCTTTTCTCTCTCGCGGTAGAGAAGAAACATGATGATGATGCACACACCCACATGCGACACACACGGCAGCATTAGACGCGCGGTATATATCAATATCGGGAAAACTTTCTTAGAGCATACCTTATCTCGGCCCAGAGCTTGGGTCTAGCAGCAATACCCGAACTTTAAAGGGGGACCTCGCTGGGACAGCGGCTCTGCTCATAATGGTGCCGTTTTCAGCCTCTCTCTCACGTTCATGCGCCAGTGCCATCTCATATGACCGAAACAAGTACTGGGAACGACTTGAGGGCTGTTTCGCCCCATCTTGCTTTGTTAGCACCTGCCCCGACCCAGATCGATCAAAGTCCAGGCTGCATGTATAGATAGGGTTATGGATGAATTTATGTCTAAATATGCATATAATATGTATGTTGTCTTGGAGATTCCTATCTGAAAAGGACAACCAGGCTAAAGAACTGTGTGTGACACCAAATCGACAGCCGGCAGGCAGGGGGCATGCACGTACGCAATAGAACCGATTATTAAGACATTCTGTCACAGCAAGCATGTATCTCACGGTAATATTGGCTGGCCAGCGCTTGATCGGTAGCGTCTCCGCAGCCGATGGGACGATCTGCATGCTCGACACCGCGGCCAAGCCCAGAAAGCCCGGCAATAGCGGCTCACCTGACACGATTTGGTCCACTCAGGAAAGCACCGAACAGAGGAATAGTCTGCGTTCTTGGCATACATAAACAGTCACATCGCCAGAAACAATCTGCTAATGACCGAGATGAAGCAAAAGGACAAATCTCTCGCAGTAAGCAGTCGCTACGGTCTACCTGTGTCCACATTCCACACTGTCCGAGATGAAGGTACTGTAAGCAGGGAGGTAGGCAGGTAGTCGGGGGTTACCGAGAGGGCGGGCAAAGCTTCTTTAGCATGATCATGTCAACTTGAGCGGGAGAGAGTGTGTTTGCTTTTCGGTGTGTGGGTGTTGTGTCAAGATCGGCCATCATCCACAGGTGATCCGGCTACTCTGATGATGCATATGTAGCCGTAGTGCTGCCAGGCAGGCAGCTGTATGTATGTAGAAGGCGGGTTGGGATTGGGCTAAATAATAAGGGCGGGCGAGGACGTGCACTGAAATGGGGAGCCGAATGATGACGAGTGTGTGTGATTACTAACTGAGAGCATGAAAAGTGAAAGAGAAAAAAAAGTACCTTGTGGACAACGTGGTGCGTGTTGGGAACATACTTCAGGAGCCGCCAGTTGTTATGGAGGATAAGTAGTAGTAGTAGTAGTAGTAGTATGTAAGCCTGCGTGTTAGAGGAAAGGATTTTCTAGAAGGCTGGGGACAAATTTGCCATCTTGAGTAATGCACCCTGCGCTTTTTTTCTGTTGATTCGGTGCGCTGACGGGGCCAGTTGGCGAGGATAAATGCTCCGAGCTGCGATAAGCGTCCCTCAATTTAAATGGCCTCCTCTTGGCTCCTTGACGGGTGGATTAGTGGGTGAGGGAGTGTGTGGCCGTGGCCGTGTGTGTGTTTGTGTAACCGGGTGTTGTGTGCGGGTGGGGATAGGGGTGTGTAGATAGGCCCTTGGCGGGTGGTGCGTGGTGTGTGGGCGGCTGAACGGAGAAAACGACTATTTTGGAGGACAAGGAGAGAGAATAGGGCGTGTCAGCATCAGCATCATCATCATCCTGTGTACTAGGTAGCTCTGGCGTCCATGGGTGCTGTTGGATGGCACACCTTGTTTTTTTAGTCTCCTTCCGCCGTACCAAACTATGGGAGGGTACCGCTTTTTCCTCACTGTTCCTTGCCGCCACCACGGCGATGGGCCAAATTTGGAGCAACCTCTGGCTGGCCAGAGCTAAAAGTCGCCCCCTTGTACCTTGCGAGTACAATGTCTCCACGTTCGTTACATTAACCTTGACCTGTTCCAAACTCATTCGTTCGGGGTTCCTGGGGCTGAAGTACGTACCTACCCTCTTGTAGGGTACCATAGTTTGGAAGCCGGCGGAAATGGCCGCACTGGTAACGAACTGTTACAGTTCAATGGACCGGTGGTATGTAATGCATCTCATCTTAGGCATCTCAGGCATCTTATTAGGCCTAGCCAGCAATAGATACAGCTTACAGCTTAGAGGCTACAGCAGCGACAGACGGACACTTTTCCTCCAATGCAAGCATCATACTACTGCCAGTTGCAGCACACACAGACGCTTGTTAGAGTTTTCATGTGTAATGGCAGGAACAGATCAGGTACCGCGCGAAACAAGCATATCGCTCCTTTGTCGAGGCTATCCGTTTCTTTTCCCACCTTCACCCGGTTGGCCAGAGCTGATGGATGAAGATGAGACGAGATATACACATCTTACTTGTCGTGGCACTTTTGCTGCCGCTCGGAGTCTATTTGGAACGACTACATAAAGCAAGAGAAGAAGGGTAAGATGAAAAGGAATGAAAAAGTTACCTGTGACTATGTAATGAACGACTGCTATAACATACTGCTTGCTACTGGTGACAGGGCGAGTAATGAGTGGGTGACAGTGACAGTGACGAGTGACGAGTGACGAGTGACGAGTGACGAGCGACGAGCGACGGGCGAGGATGGATGGATCAATGGGAAACAATGATGCTAATATAGGGATGGGTACGTGATACCGAAGAATAAAACGGGGGATAATTATGATGATTGAACAGGAGGGAGCAGAGCAGGGAACGGAAAAAGCAAAAGGTGGATGTGCCATCTTATGTGTGGGTGAGGCCCGTGAGAGTACGACAAGCGCCGACCCCACAATCAGCCGAAGTAAGCATGGGTACATGGGAGGCACATTCAAGTACACTTTGTCCCGGTCTTTTTCATGTCGCCTGCTCCAGGGCTCCAAGGGTGCCCAGGGTGCCCAGGGTGCCAGGGGACCGCTTCCATCTGCATGCTCCACATTACGAAAGTTGTTCTTACGAGCGTCCCGTGGGTAAGGGTAGTTTGCAGCGAGGAGTGAAGACTGAAGAGAGCAGAATTATTGTCTGCTTGCTCCGCCCGTCCTTCTCCTTCTGATCTCGTTCACCACCCAAATCTATCAACCATCTCCTAACCTTCACCCTTCGCTCCCACACCATACCATCCACAGGCTGGAGCTTCCCCCCCCCAAGATCCAGCCTTGGTCTTTCGCGACAACTCTGTCGCAATCGTTAAGCTTTTAGCTTCACCCGTTATCACTCCCCTATTACCTTCACCTCGCCTGGGGGTCAGAGTCATTGGGGACCCAGACTTCCGCATACTCTTCTTGTCAGCAAGCAGCCAGACCCTCGGGGCAATAATACATCGCGGCTGCATTGGCAACCCATATACTTGACTTTCGTTTCGACTACAACACGCGACCACGACGACACATCACTCCCGTGTCGCCATTGTTGCCTCGTTTTTTCGGCCGAGCCTCAGGTCTAATCATCGGCGCATAGCTCTCTCGCGCGTCCGTCGCGAGCCGCCTTCGGCCTAGTCAGATCGGTCGGCTCTCGACTCAACCTCCCTTGATTCACTCCGTCTCCCCCCTCACCACAGACACCCGACCGACTTGTTCTCAAGTTGAGCTTGGTAGGGCATCATGGCGAACCATAATCCATCGCCTCAGATGCCGATGCAGATGCATCACGGCGGCCCGCAAGGGCCCCCGCCCAATGCCGCGGTTCACTATGGCGCCGCTGCCGCAGCTCCCTCTCGCCATATTAGTACTGTCAATGAGCATCTGTGGATGCAAATAGGTAAGCTAGTCTGCGCCTGCAATGGTCTAACGCGAAACATGTCGCTAATCACGTCGCGTGTACAGGCAGCTTCTCCGAACTGCTTGGCAGCCTCGACGACGCAATGAGCGCATATGAACACGCATTGCGCGCGAACCCACAATCTATCCCAGCTATGAACGCTATCAGTCTGATCCTGAGGACGCGAGAGGATTTCGGCAAGGCGGTCGATTTCTTGCAGGCCATCCTCAAGATTGACGATAGAAACGGTGAAGTCTGGGGAAGCCTTGGTATGCTCCTAATTACCTCTTCCAGTGTTGCTCGCGACTGACCCTCCTATAGGCCACTGCTATCTCATGATGGACGATTTGCAACAGGCATATGCCGCGTATCAGTCGGCTCTCGTAAATCTGCCCAACCCAAAGGTTTGTTCACCAGTATCCAGCGCTCCCCAATGGGCTACCACTGACCACTTCATAGGAACCCAAGCTATGGTATGGGATCGGCATCCTTTACGACCGCTATGGGTCTCTGGAGCATGCCGAGGAAGCCTTCTCGCAAGTCATGCAAATGCAGCCTGACTTCGAGAAAGCCAATGAGATCTATTTCCGACTTGGCATAATATACAAGCAGCAGTCCAAGTTTGGTCAAAGTCTGGAGGTTTGTCGCGTCCTTCATCCCTCAAACACATTCAAGCCATACTGACCTCTCCTAGTGCTTCAAATACATCGTGTCTTCGCCCCCGCCGCCATTGACCGAAGAGGATATATGGTTCCAGATTGGACACGTCCATGAGCAACAAAAAGATGTGAGCAGTCTCTAGTCATTTACGGTTGGGTATACCAAAAGCTAATGTCGTCTCTTTAGTATGACAATGCCAAGTCTGCCTATAACCGTGTCCTGGAACGAGATCCTCATCATGCCAAGGTTTTGCAGCAGCTCGGCTGGCTGCATCACAATCAGAGCAGTAGTTACCAGAACCAGGAACGCGCCATTGAATTTCTAGAGAAATCGGTAGCTGCCGGTAAGTGTATAATCTAAAGTCGATATCGCGAGCGTGACTGACAATGTATTCTAGATAATAGCGATGCGCAGAGCTGGTATTTGCTTGGGCGGTGCTACATGTCGCAGCAGAAGTATCCTAAGGCTTATGAGGCCTATCAGCAAGCTGTTTACCGCGACGGGCGAAACCCTACATTCTGGTGCTCCATTGGTGTACTGTACTATCAGATCAACCAGTACCGTGATGCTCTGGACGCGTATTCCCGGGCCATTCGCCTGAACCCATACATCTCGGAAGTATGGTACGATCTCGGTACTCTGTACGAGAGTTGCAACAACCAAATCGCAGACGCTCTCGATGCTTACCAGCGAGCTGCTGAGCTGGATCCTCAAAACCCTCACATCAAGGCTAGACTGCAACTCCTTCGTGCAGGGCAGTCTAACGGTGTTGTGCCTGGCGGGCCTGCTCCTGCTCCGACTGACGTCCATCCTCAGTCTTACCAGGCTCAGGGCCCCCAGGCTCCTCAGTGGACTGGAGCATCGAGCGCGCCTCAGCAACCACAGCCCGGCCGTCCTCTCGGGGGACCTCCCAGTGCCAACGGATACAGGCTGTCTGAAATCAACCCCCCTCAACCGCCTAATCCCTATGACCAGCGGGAACCATTCCGTGGCCCGGCTCCACCTATGCCTCGTCAGCCAAGTCCTCGCCAAGAGCAGCAGATGAGACCATACGGCGAGCCAAACCGCCCTGGTCCCCTCGGCCCTGGGCCAGTACCTGGGCCAGCTCAGGGACCGGCCCCGGGGCCCGGGCTAGCACAAGGTCCGGGACCGGCACCCAATGCTGCTCCGATTAGACGAGGTCCTTCTCCTGGCCCCCATTATGGACCATCACCTAGCCAATCCCAACCGCCTCCCGCGCATGCACCAAGCAGAGTTGCCAACCCCAACTACACTGGGCCAACAATGCCAGGCAGTATGCCGTCCCAGAACGGAGGCCCTCAGTCATATTCGATCATGAATCACCGACCGCAGGGATCTCCACGCCCGGAGTCGCGTCCTCCTCCTATGCTTGACAACCGAATGCCTTCCCCCAAGTCGGCTTATCCGCAGCACCCACCGCCATACCCCCACCACCCAGAGGCCGGCCCGAGCAGCATGGACAACAGTGTCTCGACCCCAAAAGGCCCTATGGGCCCGGAAGGACCAATGCATCGTGACGATCGCCCATCTTCCGTTGGCCCCAAGAGAATGCGCGAGTGGGAAGAGGATACTTCGATGAAGAAGCCTGCATCTGAAGAGAACAGAGCTATGATCCATGATATGCGTCACAGACGTCCTTCAACTCCACTCCGCGGCGGTCCCGAACCATACCGCCGTAACTCCCCTGAGGCTCATCGCTTTGCTGATGAGCAGCGCAGGATGGAGGATCAGCGCCGTGCCGATGACCAACGCCGCACCGAGGATATGCGCCGGGCCGACGAGCAACAACGCCACGGCAATGAACAGTATCACCCTTCGGATGCTGCTCATCACCCCCCTGCCCATTCAATGCCCCCAAATCACCTACCGCCAATGCAACAGGGCCCTTCGCCTATGCAGGGTATCATCCATGAGCCTCCACCACCCAGCGCCGCTCCTAAGGAATATCCTCAGGACGAGCGCTCCAGAGTGGAACACAACCCTACACCAGCTCCACCTCAACTCAATGAGCCCGAGCGTGCCGCCAGGAAAATGGATGTCGATGAAGATTATGACGATAGTGGCGAGGAAGAGAAGAAAGTCCCCATCGGTGGCCCAACCTCTGGCCCACCCTCAGCCGCTGGTGATATGAAGACCACAACACCAACCAGTGCCACCATGAATGGCATGGGAGCTGTGCCTACTCCCAAGACGGAGGGTACTTCGTAAAATTAAATGATAATAAAGTCAGGAGGTACATATTCGATTGATGCTACCAGTACACCGGAAGGTGGCGGCGGTGGGCGGTGGGCGGTTGGCGGTTGGCAGTTGTTTTGTTCGAAGCACAGTCATGATCACATACCCTTTTTCTTAAAATCGTTGTTGAATTTCCCACTTTCTCACCGCTTGTAAATCACCAGGGAGGCCTCGTTAGGATGTCAAGCTTGGGCTTGGGAGTTGGTTGATCGAGGTTGAAAGACAGTCGCTAGCATTCACTTTATCGAGAATTCTTTTTTTTTTTTGGCAGTGAAAGCGAAACCATAGAGTACGCATGAGCAACGATGCCATAAACAGCATTACTATGAGTGCTTCCCCTCGTACGCTTACAGACTTGAACTTGTGCAGATGCTACTTGTGTGACCCCAAGATACCTATGTATCCATATGTTCTCGCACACGTTGCAGCAGTATGGCCGTTTACCCTTACATTCACTATTGGTCTCAACAAACAAGTGTCACCAAATTTTCTGGGGAATGGCTAGTTTGTACACCTATAGATATACGAGCAGCAAGAGATGAATTCGGGGACTCCACTAGAACGATTCAAAGTATTCCTAGGTATATATGCCTAGATTTTACCTGCAGGCAATGTAACCTGTAGCAGATATGTGACTGACCATCGCCAGCGGCACTGATATGGTGGGAAAACGCACGGAGCACTTCAGATTGCTTTGTGGTGGGGTATCGGGATTATTGCATAGCATCAATTAATGGGACTCAGGGACTTATGGATTATGGACTTAGCTTATCTTATCTACTATGAACCCTAACGGAGTAGAAAGTTTTTCCGTGGTTTTTCCCGGAGCTGCATTTACCGCACGAACAATTATTGGGGCAAGGGCGCACCAATACAGCAGCTCGACTTTGCAGAAAGCCCAAGCCTAGGAAATTTGTGGGTAGCACTCTTTTTGCGCATCCATCCAGAAAAGAGTCGGACACTTGTGTAGTTTTTCTCTCTTCTCCCCCTCAACCAACCATCGCCAAACGACAAAGACTGCACTCCTAAACGCCAGGAACAGTCTTCAAGATGTCTCACCGAAAGTTCGAGGCTCCCCGTCACGGTTCGCTGGCATACCTGCCCCGTAAGCGAGCTGCCCGCCATCGGGGTAAGGTAAAGTCGTGAGTCCTCCCACAAATTCTTTGCATGGTGGTTTTGCGCATTGGAAACGGTCGACGACAATCGTTGGGATTGCAATGGGTCTGCCTCACATCGCCTGTGTCCGCAGCAGATGCCAATGCCTCCCACCTTTGGATGTGGTCTCGAACAAGTGCGCTTGTTAAAAAACATGGGCTAATCAATATCACTCTTTGCCTCCAGGTTCCCCAAGGATGACCCCAAGAAGCCCGTCCACTTGACGGCCACCATGGGCTACAAGGCCGGTATGACCACTATCGTCCGCGACTCCGACCGTCCCGGTGCCAAGTCTCACAAGAAGGAACTTGTTGAGGCCGTTACCATTATTGATACTCCACCTGTACGAACAACGCAGCCCGCTTGGCTCATTTGTGCCTATGGCTAACATCTCTATTTTAGATGATCGTTGTTGGTCTTGTGGGCTACATCGAGACTCCCCGCGGTCTGCGATCGCTCACCACCGTCTGGGCCGAGCATCTGAGCGACGAGGTTAAGCGTCGCTTCTACAAGAACTGGTACAAGTCCAAGAAGAAGGCCTTCACCAAGTACGCCAAGAAGCACTCCGAGACCAAGGGCTCCACCATCACCCGCGAACTCGAGCGCATGAAGAAGTACTGCACCGTCGTCCGTGTCCTCGCCCACACCCAGATCCGCAAGACGCCTCTTAAGCAGAAGAAGGCCCATCTCATGGAGATCCAGGTCAACGGTGGCTCCGTTGCCGACAAGGTCGAGTTCGGCCACGGCCTCTTCGAGAAGTCCTTCTCCGTCGACAGCATCTTCGAGCAGGATGAGATGATCGATGTCATCGCTGTCACCAAGGGTCACGGTTACAACGGTGTCACCGCCCGTTGGGGCACCAAGAAGCTGCCGCGTAAGACTCACAAGGGTCTCCGCAAGGTCGCTTGTATCGGTGCTTGGCACCCGTCCCACGTCCAGTGGACTGTTGCCCGTGCCGGTCAGATGGGTTACCATCACCGTACCTCGGTCAACCACAAGGTTTACCGCATTGGTAAGGGTGACGACGAGGGCAACGCCTCCACTGAGCAGGACGTCACTAAGAAGACCATCACCCCGTAAGTTCTCAATGCTTATGCATGTATCAAATATCAACGCTAACCACATCTTAGTCTGGGTGGATTCGTCCGTTATGGTGAGATTAAGAACGACTTCGTCATGGTCAAGGGCTCCGTCCCTGGTGTCAAGAAGAGAGTCATGACTCTCCGCAAGTCCATGTTCACTCACACCTCCCGCAAGGCCCTCGAGAAGGTCGAGCTCAAGTGGATCGACACCTCGTCCGAGTTCGGACACGGTGCTTTCCAGACGCCCGCGGAGAAGAAGCAGTACCAGGGTACCCTCAAGAAGGACCTCGCCTCCAGCTCGTAAAGAGTCGGTCATGTCTTTCCTCGTTCTGGTTCTGGTCCATGTATCGGAGTTTCTGGGTTGCTTTTCTCACGGCTTTTCGTGACGGGCATGGTGGTATGAAAATAAGGAATCTGATACCGCAGCTAATGAGACAAGTTGCAATGAACAAAAGCCCAAACAACCCAGTATTACCTTGCACTGTATCTTGTGATTATCTTGTGACTGTTGTAAACTCGCCTATAAAACTGATAAACCCATACTTGAGACTGGCAATTGCACCTGCCGCAATAGTTAGTTTATGAAAGCACACTGTAGTCGGCTGTGTACGGTGTGCTGTAATTGTCCGTGGTGGTATGAAACCACCTTCGACGGTATTTGGCGAGGAGATACCACTTTTAAACTGCCAGAGCTTCCCAGAAACCGAGCGACCTCATTGCGTCATACTAAACAGCCCACCCATCTTGATTCAACCTCCCCCAACGACTGCATGCCATCGCTGATGCAGTACAAATTAACTGCCCAATCATCCAGACGTCCAATCTCCTGCTTGCGTACATTTTCAGCGACACGCCCCTACGCCATCACAAATTCCAATAGAGATCCGGTTCAACCAAGAATAAAGCCTGCGAAGACCTGTACACCAGACGGTGGCTCTGCGCTCAGCAAACTACTGCCAATAGAAACCTTTACGAAGCACATTTCTCGGTCCGCCAGCATTCACGAGTGTTTCCGCGGCTTTGCGACCACCCGATCCCTCAACATGGCGTCGGACGAAGACTACATGGCTTTCCTTGACAAGGCCAACAAAGACCCGAACGAGGGCTATTCGAAGCCGGCCAGCAGCGGCGCAAAGCTCGAATTTAAGGCCACCGACCACGGGGTGCAGATCCCCACGGCATTGAAGGCGGCAACGCAAGATGCTTTCTATGTCAGCGACGCGGACGAGCCGTTTGTGCCGGTCGCGCTGAAGTGGGATGAGGGTGGCAAGGGCTTGCCGGACGAAGGTACGTCCGTTATACCTCCATGCGCGCGCCCCTACGTGTATATGCACGACTCCTTCCCTCCTATGCATCCGTATCCCCCTTTTCTACTGCCTCAATATAAACTTTGTGATTGCGCTTTTCATATTTTCGATGCGTTGTTGCAAGCTGACACATATTCTTCGTAACAGAGGAGTTTGCGAAGCTGATAGCGCACCCGAACCCAACGTCAGCCGACATCGAGCTCCAAGACCCGGCCGAATGGGACCCCCAGGGCCAGTACAATGAGATCTTGGAGGCTGTGCGCAAGGCTGGCAAGGGCAACGATGTCCGGGTCTACAAGGTACCCAAGGATAGCTCGCGAGTCGAGTACTGGATCGTGACCACTGAAGGCAAGGGAAAGGATGCCAAATTGGTGGGTGTCAAGGCACTGGCAGTCGAGAGCTAGTCCGGCAACCCATACTACATACAATGACTGGCAGGGAAATACACTGTCTCTTTTGCTCTTTTTTCTTTTATTTCTTCTATTTACTTTCACGAGAGACGAGGTATGGTTGGCGTTCTGGGAGCGGCAGGTGGTGAGAACAGCCGTACACGCAAAATGATATCTGGCACAAATCCATGATTTTCAGTGTGGCATTGTTTCGCTGTGTCAAACACCTATTTATGGAACATGTTTGTTACATCATGACGTTCCCAACGAGAGATGTATTTTCAAACGTTTCGGTCACACAATAGAAGCATCCCACGAGTTACCATGAACAGCGACCAGAAAAAGTAAGGGGAGATTTTGTATGCTCTGCCACGTCGGCTACAATCAAGCGTCTTGTTGACGAGCCATGGCAGGCATCGGATATAACGACTTTGGACTTCTGTTAATGCGAAACTTGGGCCTTCAAGTGATTTGTTTCTGCCGGAATTTCCTCCACGCAATAGCATCTGAAGAAAATGCCTAACTAAAAAAAAACAGCACTAGGTTTCTACCGAGATACTTTCAAGGTGAGGCTCAGTGAACATCAGACTCATCGTGCGCAATTTGGCGGCGTGTGGTGGGATAGACAGGCTGACAGGTTGACAAGGTAGTTGGTAGTTAGTTAGTGAGTGGTGGGCTTATTAGTAGTTATTAGCTTTGTCTTGTCTGTACCTGCCCCGCGGTCCGATAGCAAGAAACTGCCTGCCAAAATTTCGGGGATATCGGCGAAGTGAAGCTTGCTGCAATGTTGAGTCACCGGCTGCGATTACTACTCCTTCTGGTGCGACAAAACTCCCGGGTCTCCCAATTCGACTTCTTCCTGCAAACCTGCACTCGAATGCGAAAGACCAGCCCATAGGCAGACTCGACTTATCATGGATCAAGCGGTAAGACTGCTCACACATATCCCTGTACCCCGCCAACCTGCTGTGTGTATGTGTGGTGGGATACTAACCCGGCATGCTGCGTTTTCTTCCAGGATGTGATACTGCCGTCCTGCGAGACGATCAAGGACCTCCTTTCGAAGCCTCAGTCTGGCCCCAAGAAGGCCAATCTCATTCCAGTCTATGGCCAGATCTCCGCCGACCTCATTACCCCGTCGGCCGCATACCTAAAGATCTCTGCCCACTCCAAGTCCGAATACTCTTTCCTGTTCGAAAGTGCGGCCACCGAGCGCCTGGGCCGCTACAGCTTTCTCGCTGCGAACCCCCGCAAGGTCATCACGACGGGAGAGGGGCATGGCGAGGCTTGCGACCCTTTGCCCGGGCTTGAGACCGAGCTTGAGCGCTTCGTCGTGCTCGATGTGCCGGGAGTTACCCTGCCCCCACTGACGGGCGGCGCTGTTGGCTACGTTGGCTACGACTGCGTGCGCTACTTTGAGCCCAAGACGGCTCGCCCTATGAACGATGTGCTCAAGATCCCCGAGTCCGTCTTCATGCTCTTCGATACCATTGTCGCATTCGACCGCTTCTACGGCATCGCCAAGGTCATTACCTACATCCCGGTCCCGGAAGATCTCAGTGCCCTCGAGGCGGAATACCAGAAAGCCACAGCCACCATCACCGAGCTGATCGAGGTTCTCAATGCGCCCGAGATCCCCCTGCCAGAGCAAGGACCTATCAACCTCGGCCAGGAGTATACGTCCAACATTGGCCAGCAGGGATACGAAGGTCACGTCACGGCCTTGAAGAAACACATTGTAGCGGGCGACATCATTCAAGCGGTACCTTCGCAGCGCTTTGCCCGACCTACCTCGCTCCACCCCTTCAACATCTACCGCCACCTCCGTACCGTCAATCCCTCGCCATACCTATTCTACATCAACTGCAAGGATTTCCAAATCGTAGGCGCATCGCCTGAGCTTCTTGTGAAGAGTGAAGCTGGACGGGTGATTACGCATCCGATTGCAGGAACCGTCAAACGCGGAAAGACGCCCGAGGAAGATGATAGGCTCGGCGAGGAGCTGAGGAACTCCTTGAAGGACCGTGCTGAACATGTCATGTTAGTGGATCTGGCGCGGAACGACGTGAACCGCTTCTGCGACCCCCTAACGACGCGCACCGATCGATTGATGGTAGTCGAGAAATTCAGTCACGTTCAGCATCTGGTGTCCCAAGTTTCTGGCGTTCTCCGGCCGGGCCAGACAAGATTCGACGCCTTCCGCTCCATCTTCCCCGCTGGAACCGTATCGGGTGCGCCCAAGGTCAAGGCCATGGAGCTCATTGCCGAGTTGGAGAAGGAGAAGAGAGGTGTCTACGCCGGTGCTGTCGGCTACTTTGGCTACAACAGTGTAGACATGGAAGGTAAGGAGCGCCAGGGTGAGATGGATACTTGCATTGCTCTTCGTACAATGCTGGTAAAGGATGGCACCGCGTATCTCCAGGCTGGTAAGTTATTTTCCTATGGCCGGACCCCTTTTATCTGATATTCCTGGCGTATTCTGGTTTAGCTCTAGTTACTGACAGGTAATACAGGAGGAGGTATTGTATTCGACTCGGACGAGTACGATGAGTGGATGGAGACAATGAACAAGCTGGCGGCCAACATACATTGCATTACCACTGCAGAAAACCTGTACGCCAAGCGACAGAAGTCATGAGTCAAGGAGTCATTTATTCAACCATGACGGGTTCATTGGTTTGTGCTAGACGAATGGTGGCATCTATTCTGCCTGTATTGGACCAAAGTGAAATATAATAGCATGGCGTTTCCGGAATCAACAGAAGGCAAGCTGCTGCTTGCTGATCTACTTCATCTCCCCTTTCTCTTCATCCCAGTAGTGGCCCGATAAATCGCCGGCCGGTTTGACCAGGCTCATGCCATCCAGCTTCTTGTACTTTAATTCGTCAAGATTGATCCCGTAGATTGTGCGAGCCTAGACATTGTCGGGTTAGTGAGAAGGCTCGGACTCTGGTGCTTATCGCTGCCTCTGTTCTTGCGGGCTGGCTCGATCTGTGCCTATAGACTCGGCATCCATGCTCAACGTACTATACGCTAATCCTGGCTACGTCCTTGTCCATTCACGATACGCCTAGTCTCCCCCACGCCGAGTGCAGTGCCTTTTTCTATGCTGATTATTGTTTTCCAAATGCAAATCAAACCACCCCGTCGCCCCCCCCCCCCTTTTCATGAAACGGGAAGAACACGGCGAAGAGAAAGAGAAACAGCCTAAATGGGACGACATATGAACAAGGCGGGGGAAAGAGCTTACACTGACGCCGTACGTGTGCGGCTTCCGGAAATCCCTGAAGTCGATAGCCAGGCTGGCGCCGCACTTGGGGCAGAAGAGCTGATCCTTCGCTTTGGTGTTGAACTGGTACGTCGCACAGCGCGATCGGCTGTCGTTGTGCCACTTGACATTGGCAGCTTCGGGGTCTGTGGGCGGAAGCATGTGAAGTTAGTGCATGTACCCTGTCGACTTGACGAACTCATCGTTGTTTGGGGGTGTGTGGTGCTGTCTCAGCCAACCGCCTCTAGAACGCAGTCGTCTGCCTAGCTCCCTTCACGTAGCCGAACCTCCATAGTAGGTCGTCATCTAGCAAGGATGGGTGTTCTACCGTACTGCCCCCCCCCTCTCTCCGATCTGCATAATATCCCCTGTGACTCTTCAGAAGCGTTTCTTGTTCCCGTGTCCCTTCATGATACACCGGAGAGGAACACAGAGAGACGGGATGATGAAAGATACATAGGCGAGTCGCAAGGGATGTATGTAGGGGGGGGGGGGGGGGGGGGGCGGGGAGGGGCAANCGGCCGCCCCCCCCGCCCCCCCCCGCCCCCCCCCCCCCCCCCCCGGGCAGAGCCAATATTGTATACGTCAGACAAGGGACTTACAGATCAGCAGGTAGCCGAAGCGGGTGCAGGCAGAACAGTTGCACTGCAGCACCTGGTACTCGGGCAGCGGCGGCGAGAGGGTGACGGAGAACTTGATGTAACCGCAGTGGCAGCCGCATTCGTAGGTGCCACTGCTGGACTTCTTCTCCTCTTCCCCGGCGGTGGTCGACATGGTAAGTAAGGTATGGATTCTTAAGTTGTTGTCCTAGGCATTTGTTGCTATAAAGAAGGGCTTCTCTTTGGTGTTTTGAACAAGAAGGATTGATATGCGGTCAAGTGCTTGGCTCTGTGCAACTCATTGGTTGCGTAACATAACGACTTATATGTAATACAATGCTTGGTGCAAGGCAGCAGCACCTGTGTTGAATCGATACCCCTCACTCAGTCACCATGCATCATCCGGCCCATGGCATTCAGTTACGGACTCTGCAGAAGATCGGTGGCTATTTTTAGTCTAATACTAACTTAGTCCACTCATTATAGGCTGCAGGGAAACTGATATGCAGGCATTCCATTCCGTAAGCAGCAAGATGCGTGGGAACAGATAAACTCGGCATCTCATGGCAGCTTATAAGTACCCCCGAGAACCCATGTGCCATATCACTAGATATACAAGAAGACAAGCATAGATATGTAGTAGGTATCATTCTTATTATGTAGTTACTATTAAGGTCGCTAGACTAAGGTATTCTAGCCAGTCAGTTATGGGAGTAAGCCGAAGCCGCTCATTAAAACCCAGAAAATGTGCGTAGCTCGTGTGCTTCTTTCGCTCATCATGTCGCAATATTCAATCTCAAGAAGACCCAGCAGCCAAACTTTTTGTTTGCAAAGTCTCCCTTTTTTTCCCCTCCAGAAACGCCCCTGGGTATGCTTTCTATAATGCAACCGAGCGCAAGCAAAGTGGTATCTTGCAAAAACAAAAAACATATCAAACATAACTCTATGTCGCTGCTGCCCAAAACTATTAGGCCCCCTCTGCGCCATCTGCTTCAACTTCATCGCCATTATGTACAACATATATTCCGGAGAGGTGGGACAGAAGGCGCTTAGACTTGGTGCCTCTCCTGCTCAGTGGCGCGCGGCACATTCGACAACGCAGCGTGGTTAGCAGCCGGGTCACCGTGCTTTTCCGCTGGGCCGTCACTGGACGCTCCGTCGACGCCAGCCATTTCGTTGGCCGGAGGACCATTGTTCGTCGCGGCTGTAGGCGCAAATCTGCTCTTCGCGCGGATCTTGTGGCCGTAGAGGTAGAAGATGACGGGGATGGGGACCAGCGCCGTGGCGACGCAGCCGAGCAGGGTGGCGGCCCAGTTGATGCCCATGCCGTTGAACATGTAGCTGGCGAACAGGGGGAAGCCGGCGCCGCAGAGCGAGCGCAGGAAGGTGTTGCCGGCAATGGCCGACGCGGCGAACATCAGGTAGGCGTCTACCAGGTAGTTCAGGGCCTGGAGGAAGATAGCCATCAGACCGTAGCCTGTCAGGAGACCAGACAGGGTCGGGACGATCCAGTGGATGTCTTCGCGGTAACCGGACCATCCAAACCAGAAGATGCCAGCGGCGAACGCGACTCCGCCAGCAATGACGATGGGAAGACGCCATTCGGGGACGGGGACGCCGTTGTTGGCAGCCAACTTCCTCTGGTACGAAGGCTGCAGGATCAGCACGTTGGTGCCGGCGATGAGCTGACCGACGATCATACCGAAGAAGCACAGGCCGGACTTGCCAGCGCTGAACCCGTGGATGCCCTGGAAGACGAAGGGGTAGGCGGTAAGGAAGAGGTACAGAAGGCCGTAGATGAAGGCCATGTAGACCGAGAGAAGAGTCACAATGGGCTCCAAGAACAGCAGTCGCATCGGACGGGTGAAGTTCTTCTGGATGAGCTCCTTAAAGTCAACCTCGATCTCCTCCTGCTTGGCGTGGATGCCCCAGTTCTTAGTTCGGCGTCGCAGCTCGGCGGCTTTTTGGACGAGGATGACGGGCGGGTACGTCTCCTCGAGGAAGAACAGGTCGAGAACGAAAGCAGCGAAGCCCATGATGGAAACCAGATACATGGTCCATCGCCATCCGAGATAGGACTCGACAATGAAGCCGCCCACAAAGGGCGCCAACAAGGGGCCGGTAAAGACGGCCATGGAGAAGATGGTGATGGCCACACCGCGCGTGGCGTTGTCAAACATATCCGAGAAGACGGCAGCGACAACGGCCAGCGGGCAAGCTCCGCAGAAGCCAGCGAAGAATCGGCAGATCAGGATGGTTTGGAGATCCTTGGCCGTCGCGCATGCAATCGAAAAGAGGGAGAAGCCGAACATGGCAATCACAATAGGAAGTCGTCGGCCCTTGAGTTCGGATAGGGGCGCCCACAGAGTCGGGCCTGTGGCGAAGCCAAGCACGTACAGCGAGACGCCCAGAATACCGACCGTGGTGCTGACGCCGTAAATAGCGGCGATGGATCGTGTAGCGGCGGAGAAGATACTGGAAGCAAACGCGGCAGTCATAGTCGTATAGCCAAGCATAGCGGCCGTAAGCAACCTGAAGAGATACGGGTTAGCATCTACCAATGGAAAAGTAGAACCGCGGACAACAAGCAGGGGCTAAACTCACTTCTTCTTCAGCGGCCAGTTCTGTGCGTGGTAAGGGTCGTCCTCGCCATCAAACTCGACGACGTACTCTTCCCGATCCGGCAAGGGGGGCGGGAAGGGCTTGCCGGCACCGAAGTTGGGCAGGGGCTTGGTGGCCGTCGAGTAGTGGCTCCGAAGGCTGCGGCCAATGGTCTCGGTGTGCTGACTTCGAGCCGTGTATATGCGGCTCAGCTCGGTGGGATGTCTCTCGAGGTCTCCCTGCGTCGAGACGCGGCTCATGCCGCCGGTACGTTGCCGCGCCATGCCACCATCTTCGCTACTAGAGGTTGTCGACACGGACGACGCCGTCACGACACGCTCGATCTCGTTACTAGCTCTGTGAGGCAATTGTTGTTCCTCGTGCGGTTGCTGTTGTTGCTGGTGATGTGTCGGGTGGGCTCCTAGGCGCGCATCCTCCTGAGCGCGCACCAGCTCTCGATCGACCTCGTCCATGTTCATCTTGACCCTGGGGTTTCGCGCCAAGTCGCGGGGACACTGCGCGGGGCTGCGTGTGTGTGTGTATGTCGTTGCTATCGCTGGGTAGGTTCGGCGCCCTCTGTTCTGATAGTAGCCGGTGATGTATAAGCTACGTCACTCTAGCGCCAAGGAAGCCGTTCTCGGGAGCAAGGATCCTATTGTATAATCAACCGCCAAAGGGACAGGGAGGTTGAAGCTATTATTATTACAATACAAGGGACACGGCAAAACGAGGGTCGAGAAGAATGGGAAATGCCAGGTGAAGACGATATATCGCGAAGAAAGTTGACGAAGCTGGCAGGCCTGGGGAATGGAGTCTTAAGCAGGACTAATACCTAAGCTTAGGTAGCCAGCTATTATGATTATTATTCCCGTTCACATGAAATGGCATGGCCCCATTGCGCCTGCTAGTTGGTAAAATGACCCATACTGCTTGCCACAGCTTCCTGGCGGAAAATCTTGCTAGGCTTGCCAGGCACCAGGCGATGCCCACCCACTCACTACCTGTGCCACTGCAGTGGATGCGTTGGGGGGGTCCATCCTCCATCTGGGCAGATTGGAATGGCATTAGTCCCGGTGTCCCTGGCCTTTGGTTACAAATGCTCGTGAAATGCATGCTAATACTTGCGGGTCGTTGGGCGAAATGCCCTGGAGATAACAGAATGTTACCCGAGGGACGGCTTTCTTTCCCGGCTTGCGGCTGCCACCGCCAGAAAGGCCAGAAAGAGAAGAATAAAAGGGTCCCTTCTGGTTTTCGTTCTCGTCGCCGTTCGCCGCGGCCAAGCGGCTAGCACCCGGCATCTTTCGGGGTTCGCGACTAAGCACAAAAAGGCTTATCCGTCTGCATGGCAAGGATATCCTACTATATCCTGCATATGTACGACAGGCCTTTTCGTCATTTGGAGACAGCTTTTTCGTGATTCGCTGCCAGGATTCGTTTTGGCGTACATGATTCATGAGGACTGCTTACAGAGCATACAGAGCGGGAGCAGCAGGATGCATACCCGTATAAAGTGCATGCAGAGAATACATGTTGCGCGTTTGGACGCCACCGACATGGAAAATCCGTGAAATTAGTAGTACATGCATGAACGGGATCGACCAATCCTTTGGCCGCGCCCGGCTTCCTTTCCGTCCTCTTGATTCAGGTGCCGGGGAGCGCAGCCAGATGCGGCACGACAGTGCGGCCTGAAGATTTGAGCACCAGTACTGAGTGGGTTTTTTTTTTTTTTTTGGCAGTGAGTGAAGACAACTAGACGCCTACCTGTCTCTGCCTACTAGGTTAAAGTATACGAGGGATCTCTGAGCTCGCCCGTTCAGACATTCTGAGACCCGTTCGTCCAATTTCGAACAACTGGTACTCTTCCAGAACCGCCTCGAGTCGTGCACTCTGATTCGATACCCAGAGCGTGGCTCCGCTGCGCTGCCCAACGGCGGGGCGAGTCGCGAAAAAGAAGAGGAAGGGACCAAAAAAAAAAAAAAAAAAGTAAAAAAGGTACTTCCGTGCGTCGGGTCGGGCTAAGGATGCGAGTTTTATCTCCGTCGTCTATTGATGAGTAGTCTCCACCATCAACCAGTATCCGACCCTCTTTCCGGCCTTCCCTCTCGTACTTGTCGTCGTAAAGCGGTAAGGGAGTGTCGGTCAACTTGCGAATAGCATGGCAAATGGTAATACCTGGAACCGTTCCAGACTGGGACTTAGTCACTCAACGGCCAGCGCCGCTTAGAGACGGGCCCGCGGGTTCCAACCTGAGCCACTCGGACTTAGACTCAGATTCGTGTGTATATGTACCTACCTAGTGTTGATCATTGAGATATCTTCAACAGAGGTACAAACTAGTCGCCATAGGAAGAAAGGTATGGAATTGCGTCATATGCGTGCATACACTACCCTTTGCACAATCGAGTACTCTATATAACGAAGCCGGACTTGAAGGTACTTAGCATCGGAGGGGGGGAAAAAAAAACCTTACAGCCTGCTACCCCAGAACGGAGGTTCCCCTTTTTACCCAGAACCGTGGCGCGCCACTAACGCCTGACAGATCTAGACAAAATCTAGATGGATAGCGCTAGAAACTGCCTAACCTAGTGCCCTGAAACAGAAACATTGACCCGGCCGTAGCATATTTGCCGAGGGGCGGTCCCTGGCGTCACTAGCCGAGTCGGTTGGTTCCCCTGCTAAAAAGCGCTAGGAAATAGGAAATACATAGCCAGTGCCGGAGTTGCTCGTTGATCGTTGCTCGGATACAGGGACTATCGTCGGTATAAACCCGAGTGTTGGAATATACCATTGATATCCTACTACTAAACACCAACAAACGCATACAAGTTGCTCAAGGGCATACATTTAGAGGCACATCCTTTGCTGGTTCGGATCCCAACCGGGTATACCATACTTAGTCTCGGATATCTGGTTTAAGCTTAACTCAATTTGTTGCGGAACTTCCCTGTGTAACCATCCTCATGGCCGTCAGGTTTGGTCCGTGTCAAAGACGAAGGCAGATACTGGAGTTACTATTCACTCAGCGTGAGACGTAACCCGTATCCCATGCTCGAGTTATAGTATTAATCTCGCCATATAAATGTACGATCGATGCAGATAGCTTTGATTTCATGCGACAAGTTAGCTGGACAAGCCCGTACTCAAATTTATTTCGCCAAACTCAGATCCTCACTTTCAACATCACCCTGTTTATTCTTCGAACATAACATTGGAATTATATACGTAGTCTCTCTAGTCTTGGTTTCGGAAACTTATGTTTACCTACGTCTGGATCTTGGCCTGACACCCCAATCATTTTCCAACAGGCCCGTGACCTCTTCCAGACTCAGCCCGGTCGTCTCGGGGTAGATGCGCCAGACGGCGACCCAGCCGGCGACGCACACGGCCGCGTACAGCACAAACGTCCAGGTGGGCGTGAGCGCGTCCATGAGGGGCAAGAACGTGAGGCCGACGACGAAGTTGGCGGACCAGTTGGTCGCCGTCGATAGGCCGCTGCCGAGCGACCGCACGTTGAGCGGGAACAGCTCGCTCTGCATCCAGGGGACGTTGCCGAGCCCCAGCGCGTAGGCAGCGACGAAGACGATCATGCTGACAAGGATGGTCGCGGCAGCACCGCCGCCACTGTTGCTGTTGTTCGTGTCGCCGCCAGACTCGGGCATGCTGCCGCCAAGCCCATGGTCCGGCAACTTGATGTACCGGAAGCCGCCGGCAGACAGGAGTAGGCCCAGCACCATAAAGGGGATGGAGTACAGCAGAATCCGGCGACGGCCAATGCGATCTATAAGCAGCAGCGCCGCAACTGTGAACACAAAGTTCGAGACTGCAACGCTCAAGGAGGTGAGTGTTGGTATCGAAAAGCCCAACATTGTGAAAATTGTAGCCGAAAAGTACATCAGCGAATTCTAGGGTTTAGTTATTAGTAGTATGTTCCCAGGTCAGTGATGTAGGTTGGGGGTATATTGGACTTACGAATCCGCAAAGCTGTTGCAGCCCCTGAAGGAGACAAGCGATGGTCAGAGCCCGCCGGTTCTTGGGCACCGCCACCAGTTCCCGCCAGCCCTCCGTCCAGGCACGAGCTCCCTTGGCGCCCCGGAGGGCACCGCTCTCTTCCTCTTCCTCCCGCACCTCGCGTCGTATATCCTGCAGGACCCGTTCGGCGGCCGACCCAGACCCAGCCCCCAGTGTTTTGCCGATGACCTGCCGCGCAGTGGCGACCCTTCCCACCTTGACGAGCCAGCGCGGCGTCTCGGGCATGCCCAGCAACAACGCAGCCTGCAGCACGGCAGGCAGCGCCCCGAGCCCGACCATGTAGCGCCATCCCTGATCATGGCCCGCGAAGCCCCACCCAACAACGTAAGCGACGACCTGCCCGAGGGTAATGGCGAGCACATTGAGTGTGACCAGCATGCCGCGGTGCGCCGCGGGGGCTAGCTCGGCGATGTACAGGGGCGTGACGAAACTGGCGGCGCCGACGGCGGCGCCCACCACGGACCGGCCCGCCACCATCTGTCCAACGGTCGAGGCGTACGCCTGGCCCAGCGCGCCGACTGCGAAGAGGATATCGGCCAGCAGGATCACGGGGCGGCGGCCGAAGCGGTCGGCGAGGATCGAGGATAAGGGGGACGCAACGAGGGCGAGGAGCGACGTGCAAGACGTCACGATGGATTTGTCGGTGACGGTGAGTTCGCGGCCGGAGAGGGACGTTCCCAGAGAGACTAGAGTCGCGGATATAACGCCAGTATCATCTATGTGCCGCAGAAAGACAAAAAGTCAGTAAACGTACGTCCGCTGATAAGTAACTGGAGTGTTCCCGCCTGCGAGAATGGGGATGTCAAGAAAGAGATTAGGGAGCTTACAGCCAAATAGAAGCCCGCTGATACCGGCCGAGATAGCCAATAACCACATGAACATCCCTACTTTATTCTCCTCCTCACCTCGAGCCTCTCCATCCTGCGCCGTATCGTCGGCATAGCTGCCATCGCGATGCTGTGGTTCGTCGTGGTCGGGCCCATGGCTTTCTTGGTTCGCTATCAATGGCGCCTCCGCCGAGGTTGCCATACTCTTATGGAGAGGGGGTAGGATGTTGAGACTTGCCTAAATGCTCACGTGCGCGATAGCTGGCAGAAACAAGCCTTGACAAGCAAAAGTTGCGACAGTCGTGAGTAAGGCAACAAACATCCGCCCGTTGATGCCGGGGAATTGAAGAAGGCCGGGGATTTGACTGATGGCTTACTGGAGCCGTGACGCACTAAGTTGATGTTCATGCAGGGAGGGTGCAGGGCGGAAGGCGGGATGACCCCTGGCCCGTGCAGCTGATTGGTTATAATGCATAACCTAAATAGGTAAGTAGTTATCGATCCGAGACCCTGTCCATCCCTTGCAACAACAACAACAAGTCATAATATGTATGTATATACTCCCAGGGTCTCTGCGTTTTCGAGATTTGTCAAATTATTCATATCTTATACATCTTTTCATCTTCTGGGTATTGCACGTGAGTCCCAGCTATTGGATGCGATGCGATGCGACTCAGTAAGTCATGATGGGAATGTTGGGTTGTATATACTCAACACAGACAAAGATCATGTATAAGTAGTAGGTATATCGTATATTGAACGCGCCTAAGACGTTTGGTATAACGATAAGAAAAACTATAGAAAGGGTATTGGAATCCCACCACCGGCTGAACGCAGATAAACAACAAAAAGAAAACTATATACACTGGTTCCCACAAGCCAAACCAAAGTTCCTTCTTTGTATACCTTGATTTATACAAGAAAAGTATAGTAGTATATACACGCTCTTCAGAAAAACCCGAGCTCGGGAGCACAAACAGCCCCCGCCGTCAACGCCAGCGAGATGAGCCCGCCCCATAGCAAGGCCCGGCGCACTATGCGGCTCTGCATGGCCCGGACGTGTTCGTTTTGGGTCGTGATGGAGACCTCGAAGATCTTGCGCCACGTCGACTTCTGCTGGTACGCGTCCACCCACGGCTCCGCGCCGAAGACGTCGTTGGCCGACCCGAGGCTCTGCAGGCTGGGTTTTCGTAACGGGTCGATGCTGGCCACTCTGGTCGCCGACGACGAGCTACGCGTAGAGGATGAAGACGACGTTCTCTTTTTCTTGTCCTTATCTGCCGAGTTCGTTGATGATGTCTTCTCGTCCGGCGAGGAGGTAAAGTCTTCGTCGGCGAACTGCTCCCACGGCCGCAGGTTCCGCTTGTAGTTCCAGTGCAGGATGACGCAGATGCCGTGCCGTGACGCGAGGAGGAAGACGAAGCCCATAGGCCACAAGAGTGACGGCGCCAGCCGCAGGTATCGACTGAGGCTGGACAGGATCAGGGCAGCGTTCAAAGCAAAGCCCAGAGAAATAAGAACAGCAGCCAGCACCCGCGCGAATATGACGCGGGGCCGGCTGCTGTTGGAGATGCTCCACCGGACGAAGTTGGGGTGACACTGGCCCTTGAGGAGCGCCTCGGCGGCTGTAAAGGCAGGCAGGAGGGCAGACGGGTGTGTCGTCTGTTCTACCGCCTGTATGCAGGCGATTCGGTCTGCGTGTGTTAAGTTGAGTTGCCGCGGTCCACTGGTCGAGATGTAATGGCGGACGATCCGTGTCATTTCTTCACGAAAAGGCTGTACGGAGACTATGTGATTTCAGTCAGACAGCGAAAGGGGTTGCAGGGTTTCTTTTGGACAACTTACAAGGCCGGCCATCACGCTGTGCTTTCGCGATCTGAGATTCGTCCGAGTAGGCCGTTTTGGGCCTGGAGAAGTTTGTAGGTGACGCAGCGCTGCTTTGGGATCTGCTCCTGTTCCCGTCGTGCCTGGGACTGGTGTCCAGTATTCCGAGGATGCGAGCCAACCTGTCGGCGTTCTCGTTGAAGCTGCTCGACCTCGAACGTACCGAATCCGGCTTGGTGATGACTTTGCTCGGATCCCACATAGGTGAAGAATCCTTCTGCTCCTGCGACAAACACCTCCATCGCTCAATGTAGTCGCAATACCAGAGAAAGAACTGGAGGCACTCCGCGTCGTACTCGACGTACATCAGATAGTCCATGAAGTCGTTGAGAGAACATGGCTAATCTGGGCTTAGTTTCATCGATCGTCTACATGGCTTGCTAGAGGAAATGCTTACTGGCAGCGTTCTGTTCCTCACAATCTCTTCGAACGATAGGCTTTCTGGTATGTGAGATTTACACGCCTCTGCCCTTTCTACGCAGTCGGCATAGTTCTCGTCCGTCAAGGCCGGCCTGTCGCGCCTCAGATAATCCGGGCGTCGATAGAAGAGAAGAGGCATCTGGTGGTTGGGCCTGTTTTTTGCCAGTCGCCGGCAGTGTTACGTAGGTAACAATGTTACTATGGTTGTTCGGTCGAGATTTGGAGGCAGAACACAGTTTGTATCGAGTGATTCCGTCTAGATATGAAGAGGACCATGAGTGTGAGCAAATCACCACATGGTGTACGGAGTACCAATCAATGGATTGCCGTAAACTGGGGTTCATCGGCTCTGGCGAATCTATACGACGTAGTCCTTGTTACGATAAAGAGTTTATGTCCTTGGCCTGACTGACACACGCAAGGCAAAGGAGGGGACCTATTGCCTTACGGATCCAACATGGCGGGATTAAGCTGGCAATTAATAGAGGAAGTATTAGTGTCTCATCTAGCCTAGGAAAGTTTGGTAGCTGGAACGTGAACCAAGCCTTTCACAGGTTGGCGTACGCTACGTCCGATCTTGAGCGTAGGTTGAGCCGCAAGGAATAAGCCAGCAAGGGTTCTGGTGTCACATATCGCAGCCGTGCAGCAATCTATCCACGACAAACCCTTGTCATATAGTAGCGGCTCCCTGACGTTTAAAATGGAGTCATTGAGTACTGGGCAGCCGGGGTTGGAGTACCAGAGTGAGGATCGACTATTGAAGACCCCCGGACGATCATACGGGCTGAGCCACCGACCGGAGCTCCCCTGATTGGTCCGTTGGCGACTGTATCAACAGTATTATCAACAAGTCAGGGACGAAACACGTTGCACGGATCAACCTAGCTGGCCTCAAGCCGGACAGAGTAGGAGTCCTGTCACAATGTACTTGATCGACATCTAGAAAGCAAGTGGAAGCTTCCTCGTCCCGAGTTTCGGTGTTTGAACGCACAGTCATCTAAACAAGTGTAGATGATCTTAGCACTTAAGTGCCCAGGTGCCAAACCCACCACAGCCATGCTGAGACGATCTTGTGAAGGGAGAGGTGTATGTTGTGCCTGTATCATGAACAACTGCACTGTGTCCACTAATCGCTTTAGCCTGCGGGCCGAAGGCGATTTGATGCAACGCAGTGTAACGGCAAGTTCTCGCGTAAGAGCTGGGATTGCCGGTATATTCGGTTCAGATACCAGCCAAACACCCAATCAAGCTGGAATCTTGACGTCTTTGGATTGGCTCTGCACGTCATCCGATATATACAGCGATCTTCCCGGTCTTGGGGTTGGGGGTCGCATTGAATACCGACTCCGTGACCCACTTCCCGCTCAATATCTGAGACTGCTCAGCTGGAGACGAGGCGGTCGGCCATCGCCTCGGAGACCTCTAGGCGCCTATCCTCTGGTTTCCATCCAGCCAGTCGCATCTACAGATCTTAGATTTCCACTTCGTATAATACTGGGCTACTACTCTCAATAACCCTCCTTCATCTAGAGCTCCAAACCGTGTTACTTTCTAGTTGGTGAGCTCTGCAACTCGGTTGAGAGAGCTGCTAAAAGACCTTCTGCGCAATGTTTCGGAACAGCGCATTTGTTTTTTCGCTTTCCAGAGAACAGTAAAGTTACGCGATGCTTTCCGTCGGTTCCAAGGTGCAGGGAAGGATCAGCATGATGTCTCGCATGGATGCGTCAGCTTTCTGATACCGACTACCATGCTTGGCACAGCCTCCCCGCACATCGCATTGCTGTGAGAGCCCAGCTATTTCTTACACTCTTTGCAGCTTGCTCCAGCTCTCGTGGTCGATACTGCGAGCCACCATGAGGTCGAGGTGGCTTGTGACTGACCCAAACAAGGCCTTTACATGGTGTTTGTGTTAGCAGAGGAGCAGCCTCCGGATAATGACGAAGACCGAGACGAATGCCGAGATTGGGGCAACTTGAGGGCTCGTGGGACGAAATAATGGATTCCACATGGCCCTGCTCCCGCCGCTACTCCAAACGATTTCTCCGAGTTTGTAGGTAGTTGCGTTAGGAGTAGCCGTCACTACCGCCGTGTCTTCTGGCGATAGACCGCTCTGCGTCACGGCCGTAGGCACATTGTAGCTTAAACATCCGAAGATCGAGCAATCCGTCTGGTTGGGGCAACAGCCGCCTCCGACCTCCAAAGCGCATGGGGTCAGTCCCTTTGCGCATACAGGCGGTCTGACAGGCCCTGGCTCGCAATTCGTCGTCGAATTATCGCAGCAGTATATACCGGAGGGGCTAAATGTCGTTCTATAGCAGGATGTGGGGCTTGCGCAGCAGATGTCCTATCGACCAATCCCCATTAGCGGTTGTCCAATACTGCTTACTTATGAACGGAAGGGGAGAAGCAAGCTGCGGCTCGGGATCTATGCTCACTAGTATACCGAAACTCTGGCACCCATGAATGTCGCCACCGCACATGGTGATGCTCGCGGGGTTTTGAGACGTGACAAAGGGACCCGCTCTCTGGCCGTCGACACCGTGTTTGACAGGACCGCTCAGGGTAACAGCACCGGCTGGGAGCTGCGTCCCCTCGCTCTTGTCCTTGTTCCCCGATACTTTAGAGGCAATTGCGTAGCCCGTCGCAAAGTATGACGCCGTGGCCACAATGCCAGTGACCATGACCCCAGCCACGATGAGCGCGAGGCAGATGGCGAAATGCCATCGCAACCGGGGCCGGTCTCCGAAGAGACAGTAGAGGCGGTGCCAGTCCCACTAGGACTTGTCGATGTCCCAGACCTTGCGGTTGTGGGAGGCGCATTGAAAGTCGTCAGGCTTGTTGGTATTGTTTGGCATGCCGGATGGGATTTGCTGATAGGTCTTGCAGCGAGGTTTCAGGATCGCATGCAATCTACTTTCGTATAGGGTAGGTGGTAGAAAGGTTAGGTCGTGATGAAGTATATTAATAGGGGTAAGGTGATATATATTTTGGTAAACAATGATCGACCGTGAAGCAACAAGAGATAACATACGATGAAATGAATTAGATGAAAAATGCCTATCTTGACCTAGCAACATGGCAAATAATTACCCGAAGAAGCCGCAAAGGCGTTATTGCAGTTGCGCTCCTTCTTATTTGATACATGCAGCTCTGATGGGTCCTGCCTTCTGAAATGTATCATAGCAGAATCGAAGATATTTGATTATAAACCAGCATTGATACCTTTAATAGCATGCCAGACACTCAAGGTGTCAATCTTTGGCTTCAGGCACCTAATGTATGTGTAGTGAAAATTGCCAGTGCGTGGTTCTCTATTAAATACCCCTTTATCGATATTGCTATCAAGACAAAGGAAGGTGGTCATACGAGACGAAGCTCTCTATGGTGCAACAAAAGGGTCAACTATTAAAAGGCGACATCCTGACTAGGTCCCAGACAGGAATTGGCCCTCAGAAAATGTAATCCGTCATTCCATCATGCAAACGCCGTGTACAATGCACATAATCCTATTCGTATACCGCATGCTCTTTTCTCGTATCCATATTCTCCAGCGTCCCAAAGGGTAAAGGGGGCTGCCGTTATCATCGTCTTTTCAAGTAAACGCCAGCCACGCGATCAAGCATGGGGTATCAAGATTAAAAGCGAAAATAAGAAGAGAAATGAACGGATCCAGCAGAATGACAGCAAGCTTCTAGCTGGACCGTGACCCGAGCTTGTAATTTCTGGGCCTTTTGCTCAGAGGCTCTCAGAGCCAGAAGGTAAAGATCATCATGACACCGACAAGACCTGCTGCCATTCCCGCGATTTCATTGGAACCCGAGACAGCGCTCTTCTTAGATTCCGTAGGCTCCGAGGCGTGCTCTCCGCCAGTGGGGGAAGGAATCTGGGAATAGGTGCTTCCCTTCATGGTAGCACCAAGGGTGGGAACGGCGACGTTGCCGTCCACGAGCCACCCGCCCTTAGTAGACTTGGGGCAGTCGCGGGTCGAAGCGCTCTTTGCGTCGTAGTCGGACCGAGCGACTCCGGTAGGGTTGACGGCCTGCCACTGGGTCTTCAGGTTCTCAAAGTCGGGGGAAACAGGGGTCGGCTTTCCCTTTACGGTGAAGCCGTTCTGGATGTTGGCACCGGTGACTTTGGCATCGACCTTGGGGCCGTACGAGATCAGTCCGTAGTGATTCTCCTCTTGAATCCACTCGTATATTATGGCACCTGACCAGCTCTTAACCATGTCGGGTCCAAATATAGCAGCTTGGTCCTGGAAGAGGCGAGGGCCGGGGACGTTGCACCCAGTCTCAGAAAAGAAGATGGGAACCGGGAAGTTGCTCGCGTTGAGTTGAAGATTGGCGTATCCGGAGGTCTGGTAGTTGGCAGGGTCACACCACTCGTACGAGTTCAAGCCAAAGAAGTCGACGTTCTCCGACGCATTGCCTCCGCAAGTCAGATAGTCCTGGAGCATAGGCCGCAGCTCGGCAATATCGGCAGCGGAATAGCCAATAGGAATTTTGCGGTAGTTCTTGGCGTCTCGGTAGGCCTTGGTGTCTCGAGCGGCCGCCTTGATGAAGGGAGCAGCTAGGGACTGGTTGGCCTGCGCGATGATCTCGTTTCCAACAAAGAGGCCCAGCAAGTTGTCGTACTTTTGGAACGCGTCCATGACCTTATTGTACGAATCCAGTTGGGTCTTGTTCCAAAAGGTGTTTTCCTACAGCGTCACGGTCAGCCACATGCCGAGCCCGGCAAAAAGAGAGGAAAGAAAACCTACAGGCAAGATGTAGGTGTGGAAGGTATCCATGTCAATAGTGGCATAGATACCGGCGTCAGCGAAAGCAGCCATGCAACCATCGTGGTCAGCGTCGGGGTCTACATGGTAAACACGAATGGTGTTTGTGCCAAGAGTCTTCATCAAGGCAGCATCTTGTTGACACTGCTCGGTATCAATCAATGGGTCATCTATAAGTTGAAATAAGGGTTAGAGTTGCTTCGGGTGACTACCAAGAGGGCCGATAAAAAAGACGAACCTGGGGTCAGTTGGTATGCAATTCCTATACTTTGGGTTAGTTATGACATACGCTTTTCGATATTGAGTAAATTAGAGGACATACCCTTCATGAAAAATTGCTTGCCATTGCTGTCAAAGAATTTGCTGCCAACGGCTTCGATGGTGGGCGTCTTTGCACTGACAGCTGCGGTGCTCAGAGCAGCAGTAGCTACCAGAATTGAAGAGCGCATGTTGATGGATGCGGGATCTGCAAAAGCCAGCGCGAGAGGTCTAGGCAAAGTATTTCCAAGCTTTGCCAATATCCCAAAAGAATGCAATCAAGTAAACCGTTTCGTTTCGAAGCTGAAATCGAAGCTTAATTTACGCCAAGTGCTCACAGCCAAGAAGTGCAAGCTTCTGCCAAGATACAGCCTAGCTTCGGATGGAAATTGTCGCCCAGCGCAACACTTCTTCAAGTCGAGACCTTGCTCGGGTGTCAACTATCCCAGTAAAAAGACTACAAAAAAGCCGTTGGCGTGAGATGCTGCTGCTATAGTCCGCAATGTTTACTTCTCAACGAAACGATCGTGGGTCGGGACAACAGGTGGGCCGGCGAAGCGAACGTAGCGGAGAGAATCGGACGACAGCGAGACAGCGAGACAGCGAACTGACGATACTAGTAGGTGCTTGCTGGAGTAAACGATGGGTACTGTAGCAAAACGACGTGCCGAAGATTGACAAAATGCAGCGAGTGGAGCGAGAGGGAAGAGAGAAGAAGAAGTAGGAAGCAACCCAGATCTTAAAGGTCCCAAGAGTGGAAAGAGATTGGGAAGGGGGGACAAGGGAAGTAGTGTATAGATTCAAATGGCCTGGTGTAGTAGCACCATCATCTCATTATGCCCGTTTGGTGTGTCAGTTCGCCGTGTGTTCGTGTGCTGCCAAGATCCATGGATGATGCCAAACACAAGGTGAACATCCGGCTATCATAGGTCGGTCACCCTTTCTTTTCCTCGTGCCTCCCGCAGACCACAGACCACAGACCACAGACCGACCCGACTGGGAATTATAGGTATCCTGCTGGGTGATAATTATCAACATGCTAGCACTGCTGTCAAAGGGCAAGCCAGCTTCCCTGCTTTGCGGACTCGAAACAAAAAGCCGCATGGCCAGAAGTCGACGGTGATAGGCCCAGAGGCTTGCAGGACTGGTAGCTCCGGGCCTCTTTCCCACCCCCTGTGTGTGTGTGGGACCAACCGCAAGCCTTTGCTTTGCAGTAGCTAGCTGGATTTAGCCTACGCTGAACTGAACTGCATGGAGATCATCGATCCTCCATGAGCAGGGGTATGGGAATGTTGGTAAATGCCACCTCGCCTGCTCGCTGTATTATTCGTTGACTGAGTCTTTTTGGGTGCTCTGCTTGCAAGCGATCACTGACAGGCCGTGCCTTGATAGCCGGATCATGCATCAAGAGGCGCATATCCGCCACCTTGAAACATGATAGGTACTGTTGTAGTACTGTAATTGCGCCTGATGTTATTCTCTGGCTCTTACGAAAGACAGATGTCATTTCAGATGCAGGACGGGAGCTAAGTTACAGTTGATCTTAACTTTGTTCACACATAAAGTTAAGCAGCCGTCTTGGGTCACACGTAGCTACTTGTCAGGTTAGTAGGTAGCTGAATTCAGCAGACATGGTTCACCTGTCTTCAACGGATGCCCTGCCGTCCTACTATGATAATCGGCATGTCTCGGTTACTCCCTCCCATGCAACGCAGAAGTCTCCGTCCTTTCATTTGGAAATATGACGCAATGGGCCGGAGTACTACAGCGCAATGAGGAAATTTCTCGTGTGTTTGGCTTCAACATGAAGAAGTTCGTTTGACTGCTGTAGCTCCACCACTCAGCACCCAACTGCCAACCGCCCAGCCAGCTAAGCTCTTGAACCCCACGGGGGCTAATCCGTAGTTCGTCTGCTATCTCCCACAAAAATCTTGATATCCCTAGTTCGCGGATTCGATTCTTTTCGTCGCGAAAGCAGGCAGGCAGGACAGGAGTCGGGACGGTCACCTAGACGGGAGACAGACAGCCTAGATTGCCTACGACCAACCATCCACAAAGCGGCATTTCGCACCGTGACGACGCAAGTCCTGTTTTTTTTTTTTTCTGGCAGGTTTCAGATTGACACACCCAGCTCTCGCGCAAATCTGATCCAATCGCTAAAGACTGGAGGCATCACCAGCTCACCATGTACGTAACCGTGTCAATGCAACACTGCAGCGCGGGGAATGTAATTAACCAACACACCCTTGATACCTGGGTGATATCCCTTCTTGCTCTTGCCACATTAAATCTGCGTGCACACCTTTTTTCATTGGCCACTCGGACAGACACCATGGCTGGCGAAAGCCGATTCGAGCTATGTTTGTCCGTCGTCAACCGTTTGTGAACTAGAACATGCATCAGGTTTCCGAAAGAGCCGAGACTACATCCAGTGCATAATTACCTAATAACAAGACGGGCACGAATACCAAAGACGAGAAGAACACACGAGGTGGCACAAAATAGCATGCCACCTTATTGGCTCATTGATCCTTCCGGATCTACAGATTAGCTTGTGTCTTATTAGTTACTACGTACAGTATCGCTAGTAGCAGTCTACAGGTGTAGTCTTCAACGGCGTCAAACAGAATAAACCGTTCCAGGTACGAACAGTATTAGGCAATGCTTTGTGTCCAGTTCCTGGATTACATGTCGGTTACTGGCATGGAGCATGTTTCAAGTGCGTTTGCTGGTTTGGTTCATTGGCATTTGGATTATGCTAAATATTATGTAGCCTCTCTCTCATTATACTCTTTGATGTTGTCTGTATAGATATACATCCCATCTTGACCAGCCCAAGAAGGGTCAGCTATCGGCTAGAGCTGGTAGGTCTCTGAAAGTACAGCATGCAGTCAGCTTCCCTTCTGTACATGCTATCCCGGCGAGGGAATAGGAGGAGAAGAAAAGAAGACTCTCAAGTACCTGCATAGGCAGGAGTCTGCCAATCCCTCACCTTATTGACCCGAATGTTTTGGATAGCCTCAAACCCGCTCAGGGTGGGACTATCGCGACCCTTTTCGCCGCCCCCGCTGCTGCTGGTACGTCTGTATCGTTCGAATGTAGTCGTATCATCATGTGTCTTCTCAGAAATCGCAGTAGCCGCATGACTGCTGCCGACCATGCTCGGACGCTTGCCGATGATAACTGGCGGATTGTACTGGAATTCATCGCCATCACCATCGACCGCCGTTGAGGCCCCGGTGGCTCTGTTGCCGCGATCCTTGCCGCTTATGCGGAGACCACTTATACCATATTCCCACCCGCCGCCGCCGTACTGGTGAACGCAGTGCGGCTCGCTGATGCCGCTCTCTCGTAGGACCTTGTACGTCTCCTGCACGACCTCCTGGGCCGTGGGGCGGTCCTGGGGCGCCACTGAAAGCATGCGCGCCACCACCTTGCATAGGGGCGCGACGCCGCGGAACACGGCGTCCTTGCCCTTCTTCTTGTCGGCGTCCTTGGCGAGGCCCGCCATCCAGGACTCGACCTGCCCGAGATTCTTGTGGAAGGATGAGTCCGGCACAGCGCCTCCCCGCCCGGGCATCTTGTGCTTCGCGGCCCGGTGCGAGGCAAAGGAGCGGGTGGGCCGTTTCATCTGCAGGCTGAGCAGCTCTAGTATGACGCAGCCCAGGGAGAAGATGTCGGCGGCTTGCGGATTCAAATTCGGGGTGGGCATGTGGAACGCCGACGCGGAGTTGGTATTATTAGATGGCTCGGAGCCGTGTCTGGGTATGGAGAAGGTGTAATTGTCTGGCGGGCTTGAAGGGGGCGAGTTCACTGCCGCCCTCCTCTGGATGTTTGTGGCACCGGCAGGTGGGCGAAACCACTGCTCCGGGGCTGCATAGATGTAAGACTCCCTGTCGAATGCCGCCTTGTCAGACGAATTGGCCAACGTCTCGGCGCTGATTCGGGAGAGATCCGTAAAGAAGACATGGTGTTTTGAGTTGAACAGCACCGTCGACGGTTTGATTTGGCCGTGTGCCCAACCACGATTATGGAGATAACACAATGTATCGACAAGGCAATGGATCCAGTTCATGACGTAGGTTCTCCTATCCTGCTTTGACAAGGCCTTCAGAGGAGCCGGCAAGGCCCCCAGTATCGTTTTCAAGTTATAGTCGCTAGCTGGGGTAAACAGCACATACCCAAAGCCTTGGTGGGTATATGATGCAAAATAGGAGACAAGATGGTCGTTTTGTATGTTTCTGGTGGAGTTGATCTCCCACAGGAAGTCGCCCTCGGCCAGCACCCCCGGGGCCGTTCCCACGGGGATCCGGCGTCTCGATAAAATTTCACCCGGATAGTCAGGTAGCTCGACTTTGTCCACCGAGTGATTCTGGCTTAGACCTGCGACTTGCCGCCTGTCTACAAAAACAAGAGGTATGACTTCATCGTCACTATACGCATGGTGGCTTCCCTTCTCTAGGGGCCGGATCAGGTAGTGGAACTGCCGGTAGTAAAACTTCCGGTCTATCTTGCCATTGCGGGTGGCTTTCAACGCCAGGCGCTCAATCTGGTCCAGGGCTATGGGCAGGTCGTTGTCGTCCCAGGAATTGTCGACAATGTCAAAGATCTGGTCCGCGGCGCCGAGGTCGACCAGGATCAGGAAGATGCGCGGGGCTTTTTCGCGGATCCATTCCCAGTAGGTGCCGTCGGTCAGGCCATCGCCGAAGCCCAGCGCCCAGTCCAGCTTTTGGATTTCATCGGGCAAGAGCTGGTCGCATACGAACTGCCAAGTGACAGTTGCTTCGATCTGAGTAGCATCCCACCACATCACTACCGCCGCGCAGCGTATAGAAGGATACCATGCGAAAGTATAATAGGACAACCGCAGGTTGGTTACAGCACAGGTCGATATGTCAGTGTCTATGTGGGCAAAGACCAAATCCAGATCTGTGCTTGGATCAGTCTTACCGGAGGAACGGCGAACCAGGGGGGTAGTTATGAGAAGAAGGAGATATCAGGCAGGCTGTCGCATACAATGGCTTGTGCTCGAAAGTGGACTGATATCACATCAGCTGAGCGATTGTGGCAGTTAACCTAAGTAGTTACCGAAGGTGCCTCGTTGTTGATATAGATATCTCTTGCAGGTGGTGGATACGGGAACGAAAAAGCAAGGCGGCCTCATGGGCGGCCGAACTGCTGCCTGCATATCAATAACAGCATGGCAGATGAGGGCACGAAGCGTTGTATGTGCATATTGATTAGGTGAGCCATCGCCTTACTGTTTGACCGACTGCTGCATGGGATTTATGGAAGTGGGAAGATTGCACCAACATGGTAATTGGCTGTGAGAGGTCGTAGATAAGGCATCTCTGGGCACGCCGGGGGGTGGTTTGGCTGGACCACCACCCACCAACCCCGGATCTACTAATCTAATAAGTATCATGCCACGCCACCTTCGCGGGATGGAGCATTGAGCGCAAGAGAATCAACCCGCCTGTTGTTTCAGCGACCCTCGGTGTTTGTGATAGTTCACACCAACACGAAAAGGAATTGTAAGCATACGGCCTCTACGAAGTCCCAAGCCATTATCTTGGCTTACTCGACAAGCGACGTCCAGTAGAGAGTGGCAGCTGGACAAGCAAGCGGCAATGGGGGGCTGAGACCCCCACGCATCAAAACCTTTCAATTCGATGACCCGCGTGGGCACCCTTGTCACCTTAGAGAGTGTTACCACCAGATTGATCCTTCGTTGACCCCGTTGGATCCTCTGATACTCTGATACTCCAATACTAGTTAGCATATATCATATTCCACCTACGTAATCAGCTTTCCAAGTATTGTCTCCAAATGATATCGGCCATCCCCCGTTATGTTGCCGGCCCGAAAGTCGTCCCACGGGGATCCAGGACATGTATGATGAAGCGTTTCCAAGGCTCTCGGCTTCAATGCAGTCACCCCATCTCTCGAGTAACACAATGCGAGAAAGGGTGGTGACAGCAGTCGGCTGCGATGACATCCGCCCTGGTCCTGGGACTTGACGATATCACATCATGCCATTCCACCATCCGTACTCTTTTCCTGGGGGCGCATACATGCATTATCGTGGGATCAACATGTAAATCGATAATCCCAGGGACGCGTGTTCATATACTGAGTACCCAACAAGTCCTCAAGCAATTTCCAAGTTTGGATTGGTTGGAAAGCCACCACGGAGTTTCTCCATGTCTTCGCAGCCTTGACAGATAGCTGACCGAAATTCGTATGTCCTCTACAGAAAGCACAATGAATTCACCTGCCAGATACGCTGCTGCTGCTCATACCCCCCTACCTTGCGTAGCGTAGTTGATACCAATATTATAACCTAGCCGTGCCCCAAATACAGAATGAATAAGCGGATTGATAGATATGACAATCAAGTCTCTGATTGGGTGGATGGCGACCCGAACGCAAGGCAACCCGACCCTAGTCGCTTCCGATCTGATGGATTCTTCGTAGTGCTGCGTTGCATGTTCGGCAACCCAATAGGCGAAGAGAGTCCCTTTGCAAGTGAGCTCGTTTCGATCACGAACGCGAGAATCATTTTTCTACGTATTGTACCACCCCACGCGAGTATGAACTATTACCCCGAAGGCGACTCCCCAAGCCATGTTATCACATCATATGATAATATCATATCTATGTTTAAGAACTGATAACAACCCCAGTTTCGGCCCAGTGGACGAGGATCTCGAAGATGGCTCACAGATAGTTGGGATCATGTGACCAGCAGTGCTTGCAAGAGATGACAGCTGTGTAGTCAATGCATTTCGATCCGAAAACGCGACCGTAACATTCAATTATCATCTGACGCTTTTTGCTCTCCTCTCTATAAGACACATGTAATGCAGGGATTGGCTTATCATCCCACCAAATATCGCTCCGTGCGAAGAGTTTGCTGGCTGGCTGTCTGTTTGTTCGCCTGTCTATCATACATTATACAACTTTCTCTCAAGGCGGGCTAGGCACCCTTAGATTCTTTCTAAGGGTTGATCAGCGGAGCCTTCTTCTCGCCCGCTGCGTTCACGGTGCCCTTGCGTCCCACAAACGTCTTCATGCCCTGGTCGATGCCGCTGATGCGCCGCGCGATTCGCTGCACGCCGACGGGAAGTACGTCGTACCAGTCGACCCAGCGGGCGTAGAGGGGCATGGCGATGTGGTCGCTGAGACCCATATCGATGGCGGCAATGATCTCCTTGGCTACGTCGACAGGCTCGACGACGGGCGCGATGAAGGGGTGGGGGGTCTTAACCCCCCGGAACAGCGGCGTGCTCAGCTGACCGGGCGTCACCAGGATGGTCTTGATCTCGGGGGTCTCGTAGAGCTCGGCCGCGAGCGACTTGTGCAGCGCCGTCACGCCCGCTTTAGCCGCGGCGTAGTCGGACAGCTGTGCTGAGCCCAGGTGGCCGATGACACTCGACACGGTCACGATGGTGCCGCCCGTCTCGTTGCGCAGCATGCCGGGGAGGAACTGCTTGATGGTGTAGAAGTGGCTGAGCAGGTTGGTGGAAATGCTGCGTTCGACGTCTTCGGCCTCCATGTCCAGCAGCCTCTTGCCGACGACCTCGGCGGCGTTGTTGATGAGGATGGTGGGCAGGCCCAGGTCGCGCTCAATGTCGGCCGCGGCCTTGGCGATCTGCGCCTTGTCCGAGACGTCGCACTTGTAGTAGGTAATGCCGCGGGCGTCGGTGGCCTCGAGGTCGGCCTTGTCGAGGACAGCGACGGTGGCGCCGCGCATGCCGTAGACTTCGGCAATAAGCAGACCAAGGCCGCTGGCGCCGCCCGTGACGACGATGACGTCCTCGCTCAGGTCGACCTCGCGGGGCATGCCGTAGGCAATCTTGTGGCTCATCTGGTTGCCGAACCACACCATGGTGACGGCGAAGGCCCAGGCGATGGTGACGCGCATGGGTGTGGCATCGAGCTCCATGTGCTCGGCGCGGAAGCACAGCGGGATCAGCCAGGCGATAAAGGGGTGGAAGATTGTGACATTGAGGACTTTGAGGAGGAGGTCGATGGAGATCGGGGCGAACCACGAGTCGCGCATGTTTGGGGGTCTGGGACGGTGATCCATGATTGTCGGCTAGGGCTGCAGAGGGTTGCAGAGGGTTTATACTAGAGATAGACAATTATAGGCGAATGAGTATTTAACTTTGATTAGGTAGCTCGGGTGGGAGGTAGGTTGTAGTAGTAGACACGCAACAACGATGAATACGCCGACCAGCAGGCAATGGAGACTTGGGAGAAACGATGAAATGAAGAAGAAGGTAAAGACAGTTCCCGTACGTCGCCAGCGAAATCAATCTAGTTAGTAGTAAACTGGAAGGAGGGACGATGATGAGACCACATTCGTCGTATGCATTACTTATTTAGTATCCAGATTCTTCGTAAAAAGCTGTCGGGGGGCCCAGCAAGTCGTTCGCCGATCTACGCCCGGTGGGAATCGGAGCTTTGTGAAACGCGTGGTCTGAGCGTGACGACCCCTGGAAATCCTGGAATGTTTCAACTCCCCCACCAATTGGCGCCTTCTTCAGCTCCTTAAACTGCTGTTAGACGCCCCAATCCATCAATCCCATAGCTACAGTACTACTATGTACGTACATAGTAGGTTAGCTACCTCTCACCCTTAAAAATATGCATAAATGGGCATATTGACGTATTCACATGTGAATATTAATTAGTCGTAGTATTACCTAAGCGATGACGAACTTCCATACTGATATTATACTGTTATGTCAAAGGTAGAGTTCCAGTCTTGCGAGACAAGAGCAACGCAACCCACGTACATACCCCAGCCAGTCATCTATGGTGGATGTATTGTAGTTCACTTTTCTTACACATTGGCCGCCTTGATACACCTCGCACCATCATTACTACTAGCCGCAGGCCCGTTAGAGATCTTGACACCCGCCGTGCCGTTGGTGGGCAGCGGGAACTTCCAGATCTCTCCGCTGTTGTTCTCCGAGCCATAGAGAAACCCGTCGTCCGAGGCGTAGACGGCGCCCCACGTATTCTTGCCCGCGACGTTTCCAAAATCCGTAAAGACTGTCCACGTCTTCGCGTTCCGGTCGAACCGCTGCAGGTACGTGTTGGCGTTAGGCGTGAGCCCGCCCGAGTTGTACGCGAGACCCCAGAGGTAGTTGCCGCCCCCCGGCACGTACGCCCAGTCGATCAGTGTGTACTGCGAGGTTGCAGTGCCATTGGCCACCGTCTTCCCAAATGATGCCGACCCGGGCTTTAGGTCTACCTGGATCCACTGCTTGCCGCTTGCCGTCCCCCAGTACTGGCTGTTCTCGTCCACGTCGCCCGCGTTCAGGTTGACCGTTACGTTGAGCGAGCTCAGGATCGTGCTGTCGCCCGTCGCCGCAATGCGGATGAGGTTCGTGCTCGCCCCCTGCCCGATAGCCCCGTAAAGAAAGTTGTCGCCCACATTGTATCCCATGGCGTTGATGCCCCGCACACCGTCGCCGACGGGGCTCTTGATCAGACTAGAAGCGCCCGTGGTGATATTGACTCGATAGAGGGACACGTTTTGTATAAGGTAGCCAGAAGGATCGCAATCCAGCGTGGGTAGTGGAGTTTGCACAACCACCGTCCCCGGCGCTGTCCCGCTGGGTGGTACGGTCGTAGTGGTAGCCGAGCCGATCTTTGCAGTCCCGGTATATTGGGCTGTCGTAGTAACGTATCCTGTTGGCTGCTGTACGATTACTGCGTCGGAATCATAATTAGCGTGCCCGAACACAACGTGCTGACCCTGTTTGAGAAAACTTACCTGTGCCAGCAGCTGTGCCGCTGGGGGAGACCGTTGTTGTAGTTACAGAAGTCCCGCTATATTGCCTGCCAATGGCTGATAAGCACTTATTCATATCAAATCGGAACATTACTTACGTTGTCACTGTGGTGTAACTTGGTGACAATGTTGTTGAGCTTCTGCTAGAAGATATAGTTGAGGGAATAGAAAAGGTTGAAGAAGATGTTGATATGACGGATGCCGTTGAAGTCGTACTACTGAAACCCAAGGATAAGGGTGGTGTCGTAGAGGCTGGTGTCGTAGAGGATGGTGTCGTAGAGGTTGAGGGGCTGCTAGGAATCGACGATGAAGTGCTGCTACCGACTAAAGATGCCAACGATGTAGCAACATTTGTACTGCTGGAACTGACAGATCCGGGGGTACTGGAACTGGAGACGCTACTTGCGCTCACAATTGTGCTGGTACTACTAACAGTCGCCGAAGCCGGTGCCGTGCTGGTTGATGAATTAGTAGCAATTGACGCCGAAGGCGCCGTGACACTCATAATAGAACTACTTGATAGACTCTGACTAGTGGCTGTGGAAACGGTTGCGGTCGCGATAGAGGTGGAACTTCCTTGGGAGGTTGTGGTGACTGAGCTGGCAAAACTGTTGGTGGTGGTGGTGCCGCCCGTGGTACTTCCTATATTGATAGTTGTGCTGCTACTACTACTGCCGACTTCAGTTGAACTTGCGATAACTTCTGAGCTGGTACTAGTTCGTATACTTGTATTCACTAAGGAAGCAATGCCACTGCTTTGAACATTGCTTGTAGTGGTGGCACTCGAGGCAACATTGGTCTCTGTGCCACTTCCAGTAGATTCGGAACTCGGGCTCAAATTGGTTGCAGTTGTAGATACCGATAGGTCAGTGGTGACGCTAGTCGTGGACGACTCGGTCTCACTCGACAGGTCGTCCTGGCTTGTGCTCGTAGTACCCAGCACAGAAGTTATAGACGATCCAGAAGTGGGTACCCCCGTGGCGCTGGCAGTATTCTCCGTATTTTCTGATGCAGAGTCATCGCTGGCCGTCGATCGTACGCCTGTAGTGGAAGATGTCTTAGTTTCCACAAGCGAGTCTGTAAGTATAGCAGACGCGGTTGGGACCGCCGAAGATTCTAAGCTGCTGGCGATGCTGTTCATCGTAGTTCCACTTGTGGCGGGCTCACTTGTTGTGGTCGCACTCGCAGGAACGCTGCCTGTCGAGGAAGAAGTAGGAACAAGAGTCAAAGAAGAGTCTGTCCGGGGAAGCGTACTGTCTGTCGCAGAGTCAGTTGACACGGGTGAAGCGAACGTTTCAGTCGGCTCTACACTTCTAGTTTGAGTGCTTTCCCCATCATTACTTCGTGTAGTACTGCTGCTGCTGCTACTGATCACTTCACCGGCAGTGCTTGTTATCGCTTCAGAGCCTCCAGTGGTCGAGAGGTCATTTACAGTTCCTGTGATATCTGAAAAGCTAGTCGTGAGAGCTACGGTGTTGGACTCAGACGAGGATACGCCTGGCGTCGTGAAACTCACTCCCGGAGCCGTGTTCGTCTCTGCTGACTCTGTGGCCAGTGTAGAAGACTCCCCTGGTTGCGTCGAAAGGGATGTAGGAGAACCTGGATTAGAAATAATCCCGGTACCTGATGAGGTTGCAGCTGGTTCGGTTGATTGTGTAGTTGAGTCAGAAGTTGCATTGCTTGGTTCCTCTACTTGGCTGGTAGAGACTTCATTCGACGTTATATTGTCTGAAACAGTTGGCACTGCCACAGTGCTGTCTGAGGGTGACCCTGGAGTTGAAGAAGGAGCGTTGCTTATGTCCAAATTTAAGGTCGATGACGTGGGAGCGGTGTTAGGTTCAGTACTAGTTTCTCTCACAGAGGACCCTGAACTGGGTGTTATGGTGCCGGCGGTACTTGACTCTACCCCCGATGAGCTTGCCTGGGCTGAAGATGGAGAATCATCGCTAGCCCCTGATGAGGTTCTTGAATTATCTGAAGACGTTGAGGTAATGATATTGAAAGCAGTCGTGATGCCATCTCCGGCGGTTGAGCTAAATATATCAGAGAGGGATCTCGTGGAGTCACTGATCCCCGTAGCAGCAGCAGTCCCTGTGTTTGTATTAGAGGAGATAGTTGGTGTGATGGGCGATGAGAGCCCGGTATCGATGGCCGAGGAAATCGCAGAAGAAGAAAATGTAGAGGAAAGTGCCGTAGAGGTCTGTGTCGTTGTCGGGCTGGCGGTGCTCCTGACCGTCGTGGAGACCGATCCAGATGGACTGTTGTCACCAGAACTTGTTGTCCCAGATGCTGAAGAGCTACCTCCGATTGACGCCCCACCAAGCGTTTCAGTACCGGTAAGAGTGTCAGTGGTCTGCAGGGAGTTGGATGTCGTAACATCGTCAGCACTACCGCCCGAGTCGAGTTTCGTGGTGGTCGTTGCGGACCCGCCCACGGAAGCAGTGACAGCAGCGGATGCTGTGCTGCTCAGAATTTGTGATGCAGAACTAGCACTTGCTGTCCCCTCTCCCGTTACCGCAGGCCCTGATGAGGACCCAGTTACAAGCGTGGTGGGTAAAAACCCTGAGCTCGCTGTAACTTCATTTGATCTACGAGTGGACTCGGTATCTAGTCCTTGCGTATTCTCCACGGAGTTGAAAGTCGATGGCTCAACGAGCGGCGGCGACCCGGTTGAGGTAAAAGATGTTGTCGCAAGCTCACTAGCACCAGTCGAACCGAACGTTGTTATGGTGCCAGGAACGCCATCTGTATTGGACGCCTTGGTACCTTCATCTGTAGTAAGCTGAAGCTCTGAGTTACTTTCGGGCACAGATGAGGCCCCATTTTCCGTTGGACTGGGAGACGGAGCGGGCTGCGAAGTAATATCTGGTGCAACCAGAGTGCCGTTTTGACATTCATTGGCTAGACTCACTCAGTATGTTGAGGAATAGCTGAAATAGAAAAGGGGTATACCCACCTGTGTAAACAACCAGATTAATCAAGGTACAGTTGTCAGGCCCTGGGTTTTCGGTGAAAAGCCCATACACAGTCCCGCTTTGGAGTTGACAGAACCTCGCTGATCCGCCGTAGAAAGCGGTGTTGTTCCAAACCAAGGTGCGGCCTATGACTGAGAAAGTGGTTGAGATCGACCCGCCTGGGTAGTCCGAGAGATTGATGTAGTCTACCCCGGGATCAACCGATAATGGCCTTTGACGACTCACCAACTGGCCGTTGCCTTGCCGGAACAGCGTGGCATTGCTGCAAGAATCAGGGTTCTGGTAGGTTTCGTCTCCAACGAAGCCCGAAGCGTCATCGCGCTTCCAATACAGAGATCTTCTTGAGAGCGTGTCATTGCTGACTTGTTCAGCACTAAACTCTACACTCAACAGGACTGTAGATACAGTCGAGCTAGATGCACGGCTTGACGTGGTTGAAGTGCTTCTGAGATCTGTACCAGCCTGAGTCGAAGCTACCGAAGTAATAGTTGAGCGGAAGCCAGTCAGCCCAGGCGTATTGACATCGGTGGTCCCGGCAAGTGGTGTTCGCGTTTGGTCAGCTGATTGGGCGGATTTAGCATCGGAGGTGTCTGTCTGCTCTGGGACAGTGGCCAGGGCCAGGCTAGTCAGACTCGATGACGATGTTACCGATGGAGGAAGTGAAGAGTCCGGGATGCTTTCTCTACTCTTTGTCACTGGAGGTAGTGCGTCAGTCGAAGCAGGCCGGTCCATTGCTGTACCAGGGCCATTCCCTGGTGTAGAGACGCCGGCGCCTGGAAGCTCGGTGTTTAGTTTGGACATTTCAGGGAGAAGATTGCTCGAAGAAACACCCTGGTATGGCTGCTCCGTGAGTCGACCATCGGTAGATCTAGAGACATCGGTGTTGCTAGCGGTATTGTCGCCTGTGGCCACAAGGCCTGGCCTCGTTCCTAACTGTGGCACAGTGCCTTCAACGTCGGGTGTACCGTCTGCTGTTGTAGTATTGACACCCGGCATGAGTGTAATCAGCATCGTCGTCACATAGGTGTAACATATTGATCGAGGCTGAACCTCCACCCTTTTCAGGGTATACGGACGGTGCAAATCTGCAGCTGAGATTGCGATGGTCGTTGCGTTGCAAGTAGACCACAGCAACAAACCAACTACTAGGCCGCACCACGCCATTATGTTGAGCCATCGAGTTGACTAGGGAGTGAGAAAATGGTACGAATAGGTAGCCATATGTTCGTTCATCTTCTTAACATGTCGGATAGATGACCTATAGTACCTTGAGCCCGTCCACTCTCTGCCGTTCCCTATGTCGGGAACGGCGAACTGCGGTCTTGGCAATAGTCCAACGACTACCTCTCGCCATGTATTAGATAGCCTGACAAGGCATTCCCAAAATCGCATCCTAGATTATATGGCAGATCATTTCCCAGATCGTCAGAGACATTGACTCTGCGATGGCATCATCCATGAGGTGGTTTGAGACACTGATGCGCGGGTGCCACCGTGTTAGCCGTCACGATGCCAAATTTGGAGGTGAAACATTTTTAAGCTTCATCGGAATGCAACACAGCACGCTTGCGGTTGGCCCATGGGAAATATACCAGGACGAAAACACGAGATCTGCCGATCTACAAGATGAACGTTAATATGCATTGCATATGCACATGCCATTGCGGGTGGACTCGCAATTGTTGTCTGGTCTGAAATATTGCGTTGATGACGGAGTATTATCCAGTGCGGGCTGTCTAGCTGTGTTGGGCCTTATCTTTTTGCTCCAGCTGCCAACTAACCCACTTTCTACTGCGTAATACATAGCGGCGGCAGTTACGACGTGTAAATACGACGCCTTGGCAAGCGCTAGAGTCAACCTTCCTATCTCAGCAAGAGCGAGCGGACTTTTTGGTAACATCTCACAAGGACAACAACCCAACGGCGACCTTCTATAAAGGATCTCTTGACATGATATCCCCCGTCTTGGCAAATACGACTTGGGCCGGCCCCTCATGATTGCATATGGAAGGAGGGCGTTAAGCTGGTCGACGCTTGGCCTCGACATGTTATGTACTTCAAGTATCTCATCCGCCTGCCCCCAAGGCCAGATAACGCATGTCCACCACACCCCGCATAATCTCCTCCCCGAGTGAGCCTCTCGGCAAACAAAAACAAAGCCCGCTAAGGTTGTGCAACCAGCTACCGGTTTGGGCACTGATGCTGCCGCCATGGGGCAGCTGATTGGACACAGCAGTTGAAAGTTGAGGGGACTCGGGGAGATTCAGGGGGGTCGGCGGGCTTGGCAGCTCGTGCAAGTACCTAATCATAAGTAAGAGCGAGACAACTTGGGAAACCGTGACCAGGACCCCTGATCTGCGCAGGCACAGCAACATGAGGACTCCAACTCGGGATTCGTTAACAAGAAACTTATTGCGTGCCTGGTCCCATGGGATGACCTGGAAGAAGTCAGGTACCTGTATCTGTATTGAGAATGCAACGCTCGAGCTGCCGAAACGGATGGCCTGTCGACGCGCGATATCCGTCCGGTCCATTGAGCCGGTGGTAGCGCATGAACGGCCTTAATTACGATAGGCAGTCGAGAAGGCTGGCCAGCACGCGATGTGCCCACACCAAAGCTTGGTTGGCCTCCATCCATAGCTCCCAACTTCCCGAACCGGCAATCGTGAGCCATTCGCTTCACTCCGCAGATCACACCTACTGTGGCTAACACCAAGACACCATCCCACTTTCCTTTCCTGCATCACGAGAGAGATGCATCTGGATGACCACATCTGGCTTGCTTATAAAAGGCCTGCTTATCGCCCCAATAATCTCATCATGTAGGCCTCCTTTTCACTTGGTAGCTCGCGCTCGATATCTCTCCCTGCTATACCTCAAGCACACAGTCAACAAGATGGTTCGCACTCTTCTAGTTGCGGCCTTGGCCGCCTCGGCTACTACTGCTCTCTCCGTAGGCCGACGTGAGGCCACCCAGGAGCAGTACACCATCGAGTTGGCGCCGGGCGAGACCAGAGTCGTCACTGAAGCCGAGAAGTGGGAATTGAAGGCTGTACGTATTCACGAGCTGCTGCCACCGCCATCCATCACGTGCCTTGTCCCTCAAGATTGGAAGAGTAAACTGACCCTTCTTTCTCTCGTAACAGGAAGGCAAGAAGTTCTTTGACATCACTGAGTACCCCGAACTCGCCGAACTCGCGGCCCAGCCCAAGGCCCTCGTCGAGAGCGCGGCCGTCACCTTCCCCACCGCCATGACACAGACCGCCAAGGTCGAGGCCCTCCTGAGCAAGCTGGACAAGTCCGTCATGCGCACCAAACTGCAGACCTTCTCCGATTTCCACAACCGCTACTACAAGTCCAAGTACGGCAAGCAGTCGTCCGAGTGGCTCCTCAGCCAGGTCAACGCCGTCATCTCGGATAGCGGCGTCAAGGGCGTCACCGCCAAGGCCTTCACACACTCGTGGGGCCAGAGCAGCGTCATCGCCACGATTCCCGGCAAGAGCGCCAAGACCATCGTCGTCGGCGCCCACCAGGACTCAGTCAACCAGCGGAACCCCACCGAGGGCCGCTCCCCCGGCGCCGACGATGACGGCTCCGGCTCCATGACCACCCTCGAGGCCCTCCGCGTCCTCCTCCAGGACCCCACCGTCGCCGCCGGCCAGGCCGCCAACACGCTCGAATTCCACTGGTACAGCGCCGAGGAGGGCGGCTTGCTCGGCAGCCAGGCCATCTTCACCCAGTACTCCAAGGACAAGCGCGACGTCAAGGCCATGCTCCAGCAGGACATGACGGGCTACGTCAAGTCCGGCAGCAAGGAGTCGGTCGGTGTCATCACTGACTACGTCGACACTGGTCTGACCAACTTCATCAAGAAGGTCATCACCGCCGTAAGTTCAAGTTCTTCTTCCCGACCCCTGCGCAGATGAACCCTGGTCTAGTTTCAAGAAACTGACTGACCTATTACTACCAGTACTGCGACATCCCCTATGTCGAAACGAAGTGTGGATACGCCTGCTCGGACCACGCCTCAGCTTCCCGTGCTGGATACCCCTCGGCCTTCGTCATCGAGTCCGCCTTCGAGAACACGAGCCAGCTTATCCACACCGACCGCGATACTATGGACACCGTCAACTTCGACCATGTTCTGCAGCACGCTAAGATGACCGTGGGCTTCGCTTACGAGTTAGCCTTGGCTTCGTCTCTGTAGAGTGGTGAAGATTTCGCAGTCGAAGAGAAGGGTGGGGGCGGGGGTTGACGACTGTAATGAAGAGCACCTACATAAGCAAATATAGACGAACAATGAATGACACATAAGGCTCAACTGTCTCAAGTATCATGGAAACGATGCTATTCGCAACCTCCTGTACCTCAAAAGAGCCATGCAAAAGCAGCAACGACAAAGACAAAAATGCAGGGCCAAATGCTTGTTTTTATGTACTTTACAACAACAGCTACACGAAATTCGAGTGGCTCATTCGCAAAAATGATGAGAACTCGTGAAGGAAGATGAATGCCTCCACAGTTCAGGGTGAGGGGCCCCAACCCGTGGTCTGGCTGACATGCAAAATATCGTGATCTCCAGCCCCCTTGTCCTCATTCCAGGTCATCGGCGTCGCTGAATAGACACACATGGTGAGACCATTCTATCGACACCCCTCAATGACTACCAACCCTTCCCTCTCCCCTTTCTGGCCATGGGACAATAAAGTCATGATGAAATCATTGTGAGAAGAATCATAGAGAGCGTGCAAACAACAAAATATTTGACCCTGAACACCAGATGATGCCATTATGCCGGTATGGGGGTATAAAGAAGGCAAGAACAGAGAAAGTAAGAACCGAGTTTCGTCCATCGTTGACATCATGAACCTCATCTCGTTCTTCCCGCCTCGGCGATGAGAACTGTAATAAACCATAATGCTGCATACCAGATATGCGTGCGGCAGAAACCAAACCAAACCAGACTAACTCCCTCGATAAACCGCTATGCGGGATGAAACCTCTAAGAAACTGAGAACAATTCCGTCAACTGGTGTATGTACAATATCAGTGACCATGATGTCTTGTTGCTTAGTATCCGAGGTTCATGTTAGGCTTGCTTGCGAACTCGACGATGGTGTTTGCCATGGACATCATCTGTGAGAGGTGTCGGAGAATCGGCTCTGTAGGCGCAAGATGGCTAATACGCATGAAGAGTTGTTCAATCTGGTTCACACAGCCACCGAGAATGTTCGGGACCACTTCGCGGACCTGGGATTCCTGTAGTACGAACATGGTTAGTTATGGAGCTAAAGACTGTCAAGCATAAGCATGTGTCGACTTACGATATGCGGCAATGTGCCGTGCATGCTACGAATGATGATTTCCATCCAAGCAACCTTCTCGCGGAGGCAGTCTCCGTCAAGTTCGCGTGCCAACTCAGCGATTGCGGCTAGAGACACAAGAGGCGATAGTTCGTTCAAAGTGTTGGCATCCAACTTGATCAGATAACCCTTGAAGATACTATCTTTCCGGTCGGACTGCAACCACTTGACCAGAGCAGCTTCAAGCTCGCCTCTCTCTACCAGGCTTGCAATATCGGCAATCGTACGATCGAGTTCGTGATCTTTGCTGTTGCTGGAGCCAGCTGCGTTACGCAACATCATCTGGTTACCAGAGTTTGCGGAGGGGCTGGGGTAGTTTTGTGTCTGCATATTCGAGTACGAGGGCCCTTGAGACGCCTGCGAGTACTGTGAATGAGACACCTCACGAGACGGACGCTCGCGAGAGGCCGGCTGCTGCATCTTGAGGAAGGCTTCATGGAACTGAGCTTGGGTCGCAGCCATTGAGGACACCGTATCGGAGAGTCGCGTGACCAACGCAGTAAGCTGATCGATCTTGTTGCTGTCGGCGCGGATCTTGTGCTCCAGCTCTTCAATTTGTTCCGCTGCTTGTTGTCGTACAGTGTTTGTAGCCTGGTTGGCTGCGGTAGCTGCCATACGCGTGAAATTGGGTGTGACGGTCTTGTGAAGAGCATCCATGAAGCTCTTCTCGACATTAACCGACAAGCTCTGTCCAATCTTTTCGGTGACAACCTTGGCCAATTCTGGCTTCTGGATCGCTTGACTGACGGCAGCAGGGAGCAACTTCTGCATTTGGTTCTGCACGGCATGCGAGATGCGACCGCTGACCTTAGAGTCGATCTGCTCCGTGACGGTGCGAGCCAATTGCTCCGTGATGGTTCGGGTAATGAGCTCGTTCACCGCAGGCACAACATGCTCTTCAACCTTGTCGCTAATGGTTCGTGTCAAAAGGCGAGAGACGTTGTCATCCAGTGTTGCGGATACGCTGTCGAGCAGATCGAGCTGGCTCTTGGTGAAGACATTGTCGCGGTTGCGGAGATCATCGTCCATCTTTTGGCGATTCTCTACAAGCGCGGCCTGTACCACGCCACTAAGCGTCATCTCGATTTGCTTGACGGCAGACTGGAGCGAGTCGGGCAGAGCATTCGATTGGGCAGATGCGGAAGACTTGGCCTCGTTCTTGGCCATGGTCGGACCAACCCGTGGGGAATGCGCACTGCTGGTCGACTGAATCGGATCTTGAGAGTTGGATTGTTTTTCCGCAGCGGCAGCAGCAGCAGCAGCCTTTTCACGCTTCTTTCTAGACCGGCGGTCCGATTTCTCTGTTTGATTGTTAGGCGTAACAGGTGCATCAGCAGCCTTGCGCTCAGGTTGCTGCCGGGAAGTAGCAAGGTCGTCTGCGGACTTGCGGGTTCCTTCTTCTTGGCCAGAACCAGGCTGAGGGTGAGGTGAAGCGTTTTCCTTTAGGTTCGGTCGAGTTGCGATGCGAATCGGTAGAGATGCGGGGTCTTCAGTGGGCTGTGGTTCAGTAGGTTGCGTGCTGGGCAGCTCTTTGAGCTTGGTGATTTTAACAATCCCAGTCTCAATGGCATCCACAGGTGCGATGACCTTATTGTCTCGAGTCCATCCCAGCTCGCTCTGCTTGATACAGATGTTGGACACACCCTTCGAGTGCATGACGTACAGCTCAAAAAGTGTTTGCTCGTCCTTCTCCAGCTCCGCCGCAGGCGTTCCCAGCATGTCCAAGCTTCGAATCACACCTTTGTTGGCGAAGGAGTACTCGCGAACACCACTAATAACCGCGGTACTATCGGGCTCGGGAATGGACGCGTCTTTCGCCACCAACTTCTGGACGTAGTCAACCTGGGATAAACCCTTGATGGTGTACTTGGGAGCCGACAAATGTAAGAAGTAGACTGAGTTGCGAGTGGGGTGTCCTACCACGATCATTCCCGTGGGTGGATGATACATGACACTGCAGACGGCATCGGATTCCTTGGAGTGAGGAAGGTTGAACTCCTGGACAGGTTTGCCAAGAGCTAGATCCCATAGCTGAAGCGTGTGGTTCTGCTTCATACCTACAATCATGTAGCGTAAGGCGCAACGCTTCTGGTACGGCCGTTGCTTATCCAGCAGTAGGACAGAGGTTGGCCAAGCCTTCTCTCCCTCCGGTGTGGTGGTGAGAGTCATCAAAGGCTCCCTAACCTCTAGCGAAGTCTGCGCTGGCATTGGGAATCGTGGATCGGATCCTTCGTCGACAGCCGTAAGATCTCGCACGTCCCAGAACTTGACGCGCCCAGACTTGTCTAGAGACACAATTGTACTGTCGTCTTGGCTGAAGGTGAAATCCTTGCCGGCCTTACCAGTGTTGATTCGCAACGAGCATTGCTTCGACAATTTCTCGGTGTCGACGACGCGGTCGTGACCAGGTTTGAAGAGCTGGTGCTTCATGATGTAGGATGGCCAGATGATGCTGATCGTCTTACCACGGCCTACGGCGAAGTATTCTGGGTGAGCACACGAGGTCCTTGCTCGCGTCTTGAGGACTCCTCCGGGGGCATCGCCTTCGTGGGTGCTGATGGGCGGCAGCGCAAAACCGTACTGCTCTGGATGCGCATCGTCGATGTAGTCTTTATCTCCATTTCTTAATAAAATGTGATAGACAGTGCCGCTAATACCAGTACCAATGATGGCTTCCTTCTGTGCGGTGTGGATGTCGGCCGGAGTTGACGAGACAGCAATGTTGAAGATGCGATCCTTGGTCTCAGTAAATAATTTGGCGTCACGTCCATCGTCCTGTCGGATGACTCGAATGCCGCCAGCCTTGGACATGCCGTAAACGATGAAGGACTTGGTGCTGGAAACTAGGTTCCGGTCAATCTGATCAAACTCCTTCTTGACTCTAGCAATATCGAGGATGACCTCTTCTCGGAATTGAGGGCGAGGTTCGTCATTCTCCTGCAATGAGATGGAGATCCAAGGCTTCATGGGGAAATTATAAACCTTGACAGGGGATGGCTCCTCTTCTATCACCACAATCTCATCTTGATCGGCACTCTCCCAGCTGTCTACTATATTACCGTGGCCATTAGCGGCTTCGTCGACGATTTCGCGGACGGCCTGAGCCATGCTAGGGGACATTGAACGCTCAAGAAGTCCCGAGTTCTCTTCCTTCTCGAGCTCTCTCTGGATATCTCGGGCTGCAAGCTCCGACTTCTCGTCAAACTCGGCATTCGACTTGGCCCGAATCATTTCATCCAGGTCTTGCACGATCTGGGCCTGGGCTTCCTCGTGCTCCATCTGAGCTTGAGCTATCGCTTCTTGTGCCTCTCTATCGGCAGACTCCGCCACATCGTCAATAGCCTCGGAGACAGTCTCTTTGTGATGCTCCTCAGGTGCATCCAGCTGCTGCTCGACGCGGAGAGTGGAAGGTGATTGGCGGTTATGCTCTGGGCTCGTAATGTGGCTTCGCTGAAAGCTGTGGCGTTTGCTATCGTTGGCACCGGGAGAAGACGAAGTGCTGGGGGCCTTCTTCAGGATCTGAATGCTGGGTGCCGTTTGGCCTGGAGTAGATGATTTGGAAGCCTTGTTCTGAGGAGAGTACGAAGCAAGGTCCTCAAACGGATTATTGTAGTCAAACATGGTAGACTTCCGGGTTGCACCGTTCTGGGAAGACTGGGAGGCATACTCATTCTTTATGGATGCGGAAGGGCTGTAAGGCTGCTGCTGTTGCAGTTCGGCCTGCAAGGAATAATGCGGGTCTTGGGACGCCATTTGAGATTGCTCTCGTCTCAACAGCTCGCTTAGATCTCCATTGTTATTCTCCTTTGAGGCGTTTGAGTGTGCCCGCAGGTCGGGATGTGAAGACGATTCGGCAAGGTAAGGCTCGTCGGTCTGCGATGGCTTCTTCTTTTGCAGGAGACTTAGCAGATAGGCCTGCGTCTCATCGGCTGGGTTACCAGTGTTCCACTCTGGCGCAGCAGGCGCAGAAGCGTGTGCCTGCTGTTCTTCGTTTCGTGCAGATTCCATTTGCGAGTCACCCTTCATCAGCGATGCCAGATAGCCCTGCGGGTCGCCCTGAATCGGGACCGGGGCATGCAGGGTTGGCTGAAGAGAACCGTGGGGAAAATTCATCGACTGCTCGAGCGACGACGCAGACTGGTGGTGAGCCAATGGCGAGGGCTGAGAAATGGTCTGATTGGCCAATGTGCTCTTGTTACCAGCGGGATTGAACTTCAAAAGACCCAGCAGATTGACTGACTGATTCGGTGGCTTGCCAGTGTTGTTGGCATGCGAACCACCAGGTAGAGAACCAATTGGACCCAAGTTGGACATGCCCGGGGGACCGTGAGAGTGGGGGAAGTGGCTTGTCGGTGGTGTGGGAGCGGGCGGAGGGAAAACGTCGGAAGCGGAAGCATCCTGATGCTCCGAGGTGGGAGAATGGACGTAGTCATGATTCAGTGAGAGGGCCAAACGAGACAAATCCTCGTTGTCCTTGTTGTAGCCCCTCTCGCCTTGGCCCTGCTGCTGGCCCTGCTGTTGACCCTGTTGCTGGTGGTTGGCCCTCAGACGAGCGAGCATTGCAGTAAGGTGGTCGTCGGCGCCGCCGGCGCCCGACTGATTGTAGCTCGCCATGACTTCTGTATCCGAAGTCCGGACAGCGAGCTACCGTCCAGTTGGTCGCGATGGGATGATCGGCTGGCTGATTGCAATGGCACGAAAGGGTCTGAACAGGCGACCGAGCTTTTTTCGGTCTGAAGCCCGTCAGAAAGTGGACGATGGATGATTTGTTGATGCGGGGTGGGGGTGTGGGAAAAAGGATGAGAGAAAATCAAGAGATATTCTCCCAAATGGTGGTTGACCTTTTTTGATGCGATGGGATGGGATGGCTGAAAAGTTTCTGGGTTAGCGAAGCTGCCCAATCCGATGGTTGTTTCAGTCAAATCGCCCAAGCTCCCTGCTCCCTTGCTCCCTCTCTGCTACTGCTAGGGTACTTACGATGTTAGCGTGCGTGCTGTAGGTTAGGTAGGTACATGTAGATTTGCACGGTAGGTAAGGTATGCAGTACCTTATGTATTGAATGTTGGGCCGTGTTTGCTTGCTTGCTGCTACCTACCTCGACCCAAGAAGTAAGCAGTGCATAAGGTACAGTACCAAAGTACTTAACCTACCAGTATGGATCTTCAGCACGGCCGCGCTTCAACAGGGCAGACAGATGATGGATGGCAGAGTCTCCGGGCAAACTAGCAAAGCAGAGACCGACCGTCTCCAGTTTATTTTGCGTGGGCGGTTATGGACGACGCATGGGTCCTGCCTGTCCCATGTGAACAACAACAAGAACAACAACCAACTCGAGCCGAGTACGATTGGACTGTACTCTTCAAGTATGTATTACTGATCTAATCAATTGATGCGACGGAACGGAATGAAATAGACGGCTTGCGTCAATGCGACAAACACGGTGCATCCAGGTTCCAACGTCCAGAAATATTCTTTGGTGAGGAATAGTGGTATCTGCAAGATAGGATGAGTGCATGTGGTGGGCATGGGCAAGCAACCAACACTCCGCCGAATTATTAGTCATGACAAACGCAGCCTGTTGGGAGTTGAGTTGACCGAAACAAGCAAATAAGATCGTTCCCGTCAAGTTCCCCCCATCCCACTTCATTGGCTGAGTACGATTGACCATGCAAGCGTGCGCTGTCGATGGTGGTACGGTTGGACATGGCCTGAACGATCTTCCAAAGAGGTAACTCATCACTGCAACTGTGATGACCGCTGTATTTCTATATACCCCCACCGCTAGCACCACCCCCTCTGGAGAAATTTGGCGTACCTACATGTAGATATCACCTCTTATCACAGAACGATGCGTGCTGCAGTTGAATCTTGAGGCGTCGATATTTTGGCAACGGTTGCCAGAATACCTCATATAGGTAAACTAAGTAAGTACATAACCTGTTGAACGCTCAAGAGCTCTCTGTTTTCTTAGAAACCATCCAAGCTCACTGGCGCACTTGCCCTCAGTCGCCAGTCTCCAGTCAACCACACTGGGCCGCCTAATCTCTTAGCGGGGCACATCAGATCCAGTCAAAGTCAGCCGCCTCCGCCAGCCCAGCCAGCCCACGCACCACAAATGCTCCCTCACCAAGGCAGTACTACTGATCAAGGCTGCAGATGGCCGCCGGGTGGATTGAGACACCCTTCTTCCCTGCTACTGCTAATGACCTAAGAGGTATCAATTACAATTCAAGGTTCCTTGTTGACGGTTTGTTGCTGGCTGCTTTTCTCCTATGCCATCATAAAAAACGTCCAAACCACATACACCTCTTAACCCCGACCATCGATTGTGCATAAGCCGCGCGGTCCTTGACTTCCGTGCGTGCTCGACCTGAACGTGTGTGGTTTTCCCTCTGCGCCCCGATCAACATCGCCGTACCGTACATTACCTACACACATTGGAACTCGAGGGCCCCGACCAAGGTTCTGCGGATCGACGCCACCTAAACCCGTGCATCCAAGCATCGCAGCAAAAAGTAGCCGAAACCCCCCTGGGCAACCTGGCTACCTATTCTGCTCTGCCCCCCAGGATCCCTTCCAACGATTTTCAAACGGCGCCATGTTCTGCTTACGGAGGTGAGTTGTTCTGCCTGCCATTCACTTCACCATGCTATATGCTACCGCCGCTCTATACCGGCCTGCAATGTGACATGTTGGCTCGGAAGCGGCTAACTGACTGATGACACAGCTGGCTTCCCCTGCTTTTCATTCCGACAAACGCCTCGCCGGCCTTCATCTTCCTCTTCTTCGTGTGCACATACTTCCTGAACCGGCCCTGCGTCTACTGCTCCGTGCTGCTCCTGATCCTCTTCGTCACCTCGTGCCACTGGTCCGACCGCTGCTTCTTCGACTTCAACAGCAATTGGTTCGCGCCCCGGCCCTCGACATACTACTACCCGAAGAATGAGACGATAGCCGCCGCGGCAGCTTCTTCGGCGGAGTCGGTCGCTGCCGCGGCAGCAGGCGGGGCCGGCGCCGTTGACAGCTTCAACGCGACCGCGTTCGAGATGCTGAACACCACTGTGGGCGCCCTGGCCGGCGCAGCGGCCGGCGAGATCGATCGCAGGAGAACCGAGTGGACGGGCCTGGGCATTGAGTGGCTGCGGAGTCTCCTGGGAAAGAGGGAGTGGAGGATCGAGTGCATGGACCTGTACATTCGTCTATAAAACGGGGGACTGGGCTTTCGGGGTAAAAGCAACAACTATAACAACACAAGATAAATGACCACGTACATACCAACACGCGCTCGCCGTGAGCATGGCTTCACGGGCATATACACGACTACGGCATACAATGTTCAAGCCCCCGGCCTTTCAGGTCGGCTGTTGACACACAACCTTGTGCAATGAGTTACGAGACGAGAATACGGGCATTTGTTGCGATTTATATATACAAGTTTTGGGAAGAAAGCATTTCAACGCATCTTGTTGATCTCGTTAGCAAGCGCAGGTGCAGCAGACCGATATAGCTGATGCAGAATCCTGGGATGGCGCAATCCAGAACCATTGTCAAAGACAATATCCTAATTCCTGCCTCGTTTACTAGATACGAGAAGCCACTCAGATGTACATTACACGAGTTCTGCATAACGATTCCTACAATTAGGACTTGGCGTCCTTGAGCGATACTAGTGAGAGGAGAAACATGCAGCGCGATCCCATAGATAAAGAACATCACTTCAATCATACCACCTACTCCCTCGATAGCTAGCTGTGGTGTACGGGTATCGAATAGGACCATGCCAGGAAAGCACACATATGTTTTGGGAAATGCTCATTATAGCTAAGAATTATTTCATTGTCGATGGATCTGGTGCATATACATTACAGACGTGTGTTGAAAGATCACTTGCAAAACCAAGAGGGCTTTCATGGCTTGGTCGTAGCATTCATCGCCTTGACCCAAGGCTTCCAGTAGTTCTCAACCGTCTCGGCGTCGTTCCAGCCATCCCACTCAAAGTTGGTGAGGCCCCAAGTATCCGACATGCCCTGGACGCCTTCGCGGGTGCGGTAGCTGCCCGCCAGGCTCCAGACCATCCAGCCGACATTGTGCTTCTTGGTGTACTCCACCAGGCAGTTCTGGAGGGTGTCGTTGTAGAGGGTCGCGTCCTGGGCGTGGCCGAACTCGGTCAGCATCACGGGGGTCAGGCGCTGCGGCGGCGGGCAATCGCCGCCCGTTAGGTTCTTGCCGCAGCCCGAGGGGGGGTCCATGCCCAAAGCGTTGAACCCGGCTCGGTACAGCGCCGCCTCGACGGCCTCACAGGTCCCCGTGTCCACGTCCTCGCTCATGGGGTAGATGTGCAGCTCCCAGAAGACCTTGTCGGCCCAGGGATAGCTGTCGAGGTCAAAGTAGACGGGGTCCCGTCGGTGCGCGTCCCGGATCGCGTCGCACTTGTAGCAGGGGGCCGTCAAGATGTTCTTGCGGGTCGTTAGCGCCGATAAATCCTCGTCGTACTGCATGCCGGACCAGCTGATGAGCAGATCTGGGTTGGCCTGGTGGATCGCGTCCGAGCCGGCGCTCATGTTGCCCACGAGCGTCTGCCAATTGTAGTACAGGTCGGTGCGGTTCCACGAGGACCGCAGCTCGTTGCGCAGCGACATGGATACCACGTTAGGATGCTGTTTGGCCCAGTTCGCTACGTATGCCAACCCCCTGCGCCAGTTGGACGTGTTGAAGTAGACGTCGTCGAACCAGGCGTTGCCGTCCGAGTGGCCGCAACACCACTTGGCCTTGTGGACGTGCACGTCCGGGTGGATGAAGATGCCCTTCTCGAGGGCCTTGTTGGCGATGTCGGACCAAATTTCGAAGCGTGTGGTCTGGGCAGTCCAGCCCGGGTTCTTGCTGACAATCTCGTTGGTCACTTTGGTCCCGTTCTCGTAGCCGAGCCCCATAATCATGGCCACCTCCAGCGAGACGTCTTTGCCATTTCGATCGTAGATCTCGTCAATCATTTGAGTGGCATAACCCCTGGGCCTCAAATTAGCATTATGATGTGGCTGGGGAAACTTGCTTGTGAGGGGCTTACATTCGAAGGACGTTCCATCCTACTGACTGGACATCATCAAGGATCTCGTCAACTGATTTCCACTCAAGGCCTTCCGGAATCATGGTTTCACCTGTATTTGGGCGTGAGAAATAATTTGGATCAAGGACGCGAGCTGAACATACCACTCATGGGCCAGTTGATGCCAGCCCAGGACAAAATGTCGCCCCGGCTGTCCACGATATCACGGCCTTGGGTCTTGAAGGGCCCATATGGCCATTGGCCGGTTGAATTGGAAGCTTGCGGTGCCTGATTGTTACGAGAAAGCATTGGCGTCGCTGGGACCCAAGACGACTGGGCCAAGGCCGCCAGAAGCGGCACAATTGGCCAGAGAGCAAGAGGTGCCATGATGAGCTGCTTTCTAACCCGAGGGAATCCAAAGAAACAGAGTCAATTGAGCCCAGGAGGGTACAGCCGAGATCGAACAGCAGTTCTCTGACAAGAAACCTGCTACGCAGATTCCGAGAGCGGTGAAGGAAGCCATCCTCGCGAGCCTGGAGGCGTCTCCTCACCACGACTTATATACCCGCCTCGCCTGCGCAACCGGCTCCGTCTTCCCCGTTGCGCAAACCAAGATTGAATTATTTCTTCTCATCGCTGAGATAGCGGCCAAGCCAAGGGTGGATAGCACCGGTGTCCTGGCCCGAATGGGGGAAAATGACGTTGGAGCCAATAGGGGCGGTTGGGGAAAACATGGGGTTGCTACTCCACCTACGCGGGGAACCTGGGCTGCCTGGCCTATTCCTCGGGGGACGCTCAAGGCTTTTTCGGCAAACCTCGTCACGATGGCCGTTAGTGACATGTTCCTCACCTGACTATATTCCTACTCGCTAATATTCGAGCATTGCCAAGCAAGTAGAGTACCTGGTATCCTGCCACCCGTCGTCGACGGCCCTTCCACTTCCAGGCAGGGAGCTGAGAAGTACGAAAGAGCCATGTTCACTTGGAATTGCACGAACAATAGCAAAGAAGCTGACCTCATAACGCGTCTACGTATTTACTGACAATAAGAAGCGGCCAAGTTTTGTAACCCTTTTCAGGCTGATTCTCCTTATATATATATATATATATACATGTGTGTAAAACTCCAATGATCCAAAGTCCCAAGACCTAAACAATAACCTGCAAGCCTGCAAGGACCCATATCAACCTGATATACCCAAACTCCCTCTATACTAAAAAGCCATTCCAGCTTGATATCTCGATTCCCAATCAACGCTATTCCAAAAGCCACCGAGGCTTATCAAAGGGTATACCCTAATCCAAATCATAAACTCCTCGCGTACAGATCAAAAGCTGAAAACGCCCAAAATAATTCCGTGCCTTTCGCTTGCTACTCCGCCTCAGAGATCTCCGACTCATCTTCCCCATCCTCCTCGTCCTCCTCAGACGCATCTTCTTCAGATGCATCTTCCTCATCCAGGTCCATCTTGTCAACCGGACCACCAAAGAGTTCTCTCTCCCAACTGCCCTCTTCTTGACCCTCAGTAGATACCAGAGGGTTATCAGTACCGACGGAGGTCGACAGAGATGGTTCTCCGGAGTTGTAGTTGAATGAGGGCGGGAACTGCTCGGAGGGGCCCGCGGGGACTCCCTCAGCTTCATGGCCAGATGCTTTCCCAAACTCATCGGGTGCCGAACCAGCCAGGAGTGCATTTTCTCGATCGACTTCATCGAATGCAGCAAGGCAGTCTTGGGTGAAATCGTCGCCGGATAAAGACGACGGCTCCTCTGAAGCAGCGGAGACGGCCTCATGGCCAGGAAGATTTGCACCAGCATTGTGTGCTTGTTCTTGGTCAAATTCAGCAAATGCATCACGGAAGGCTTGGTCTAAATCGTCGCCGGACAAAAACGATGGCCCCTCTGGAGCAGGGGAGACGGCCTCATGGCCAGGAAGATTTGCACCAGCGTCGAATGCTTGTTCTTGGTAAAATCCAGCGAATGCATCATCAAAGAATTGGTCTGTGAAGTCGTCGCTGAATGAAGGCAACGGCCCCTCTAAGCGGGGCTCATAGCCAAAAAGGTTTGCACCAGCGTCATCGATATCCATCATGTCAACATTGTCGTTGGTGACGATAGGCGCCTGCTCGCCCCCGATTGCTGACTGTTCCAGAGTCGGGTTGATTGCGAATTGTCCCGGCTGTCCATATCCAGCAGCCCCGAGCGCTTCACCCAATTCGGCCTCTACTGAGGCTGGCCCAACTGGGAGAGACACCGGAGCTTGAGCCTCAGTATTGACGGTAATGGTGTCGGCGTGGGCCTCGGGGATGATCTGGGGCTCTTGAGCCGGTGATGGCACCATAGGTTGGGGTGCCTGAGGAGGCTGCACATGGTTGGCAGCAGCCACCAAGGGTAATGGGGTGATATTGGCATTGATGCTGCATTGTGCTGTGGGTTGCCACTTACCACAGAGCCTCATAAGATACGCGGGGTCCAATTTGCCTCGATTTTCCAGAGACGTTTTAAAATGTCCTTCGCCATCTCCCTGAGAAGCTATATACTGGAGTGACGAGTCGTTCCACCACAACAAGGCGTGCCGAGGGGCAATATCAGTAATATGGTCCTTTGTCGACATTTCCTCAAGGGTCCAATAAGCCTGGAATAGTGTCCAACGGCTGGCTTGCTTCAGCTTGTCCAGCAAGGGCCGAACTTCCTTGACCTTGGGCTTGTTTTCTGACAACGACTGGACATCCTTAAGGATCGCGTTAATACCAGTGGTGCAATTAGTGACCACATCCTTCTTCATATATTCTTCCCACTCGACTCTATGCTCGTCGGGAGTAGCTACGAGCACTTGGAGTAAGTTTGAGACGCTCAGAGAACTTCTCCAGTGAGTCTTGAATGCCGCGAAGGACTGCTCATCTTCAATGGCACGCGTCGCGAGGTAGATGCACTCCTTGATTTGGTAGTGCTTCGTCTCCAGTTTTTCGAGGAGATGTCCGAAGGTGGTATTCTTCGTCCGGCCGTCCTTGCCGTCGATGACGCAACTCTTTTTGTGCTTGATGCAATTGGAACATGCCCTGCCGATATCGCCGTTGCACTTGACCTTCTTCTTGCGGCAAAGATCACAGGAGAACTGCTTGAGCTTTGTACGCTTCTGCGTGTGGACCTGGCCCTCACCGTCGCCCGCGCTCGCGCCCTCGGCCGAGGGCTCGGGCTCGGGGGTGGTCTTTCGCTTCCGGCCTCTCCTGGCTGGGACAGTGCGTTCTGGTGCGGACACAGGCGCAGGAGCGGCGGCGAGAGCAGAACCAGAAGGAGAAGAAGTAAGAGAAGCAGCAGAGGCAGCCCCTGAGGTGTCGATGTTTCCACTGTAGATGTTGTCGTTGTTGGCTTGCAAGGGGCTGCCAGTGTCTTGCCCTTGTGTCAGAGAGATAGAGTTGTCATTAAGACCCTCCGGAGATGGGTAGTTGTGGATGCCCGAAGCCGGTGACTCGACGTCAGGGACTATCTGGCCACCTGTGTTGGCATTCTGAGGGGCGTAAGTCTCAATTTTGCCAGTGGCCGAACTGAATGGATTCTGTGGCCCGTTATGAAGCAACGCTGGGTTGATAGTGCCATTCATACCCGGGTAGTTGGTCTGATTATTTGCTGAGCCATGGTAATTACTCATGCCGGGAAGGTTGCTTCGGAACAAGTTGGCCGGGTTGGAAGCCTGCATTGGAACTTGAGGGTTGGACTGGAAGTTGCCCATGGGAGCGAGACCCAAATCTGTGGTCATGTTCTGTATAGCTGATGGATATGAGTAAGTATTGTCCATATGATTTGCCGCCGCTCCCAAATCGAAAGGATTCGGGTAGCTCAAGTTGTGGTTGTTGACGGGGACTTGGGCCTGGGCTCCCATAAATGTGTTTGGCGAGCCAATGCCATTGAACATAAAGTTCGCGTTGACCATGCCGATAGGGTTCATAATGTGAGCGCTCTGGCTGGACGTGAACGAATTGTTGTTGCTATAATCCACGTTACCATAGCTGTCGACGTTGCCGTAGCTGTTGACGTTGCCGGAGTTGTCGACCATGTCGAAGCTGTCGAAGTTCTGGCCATAGGAATCCATGTTGTGTGTATGTGTATATCTGACAACTTCAAGGTATATATAACGTCCAACAGACGATCGATATAAACTGAATGTCGAGAATAGGTTTTGTACAAAAGAAAGTGACCAACCATACGACAAGTCTCGATATTATCTCGACAGTTCCTGGATAGTATCTCGAAGGATAATTGCGTCTCGATGGTATATATCGATGAAATGTCTTTGTATGGAGGCTTCTCAAGTAGAATGATGGTCAAGTTGGGGTTGTCAAACAAACTCAAGAAAGGTTGGATTGTTTGTGTGGTATGATCGTTCAGGTAGAAGAATAGAAGAAAAGGGGATAGACGTGCTCTATATGTACTGGTAGAAGAATCCAAGAATGTGCGAGAGATCAGGCTCCCCTAAAGGGATTTCTGCCATACTCTGGGAACAGCTCGGGTCGAGAGCCAAAACCTGTCTTGGTGTGACTTCTAGGTGATGACTTTGTAGCAATAACTCGGGTCAAACCATGATACTGAGGCTATTGTCAACGGAGATGGCCGCTCTTCGGGCCAGTGCCAGGCCAGCAAAAAACTATTTCACACATATTGCCAAAAAAGTATGGTATAGAGCTTCATAGTTTTATGGAACGGGTGCCTGCCAACATTTCCGAAACAAGCCGACGACGCAGTAAAGGTTTCAATTGTTCAGGAAGTCAGCTCAGAAATGAAGTAAGTTACGGACTGATGGCACGGTGTGAAACCTATAGACAGTCTTTGGACACTTAGGGAGGCGTAGCATCACATTATACGTGGTTCATGATACTTGCTTCCTTCTGATCAGAGGATGGACGTATAGCTGTTCATCCTGGTACTCTGAGGTGCAGTTTTGACACGGTCATATATGCTACAACAAATCCTGCTGCTAGGGACCACCATCGTGCGCTGTATTTGACAAGTAAAGCAATACCAGCTAATCACCCGAGGCAGGTTCGGGAGCCTCAAGCTGGGGGGTCAGCTCAACATCACTTAAAGTTGGTTGAACTATGGTTACCTTCTACTATGAGTGTAACAGCGAGAGGCCCGAGCCCGTACGTACGAACATTTGTACGAACATATGCGCGAACATATGTACGAACATGGCAACGCATTCGATACACTGTTTGATATGGCTTTTCTGCGGGTCACGTTCCGCCAAGGGATTGCGCGCGATAGGGGTAGCAGATGGGCAGACCCTCACTTGGGTCTCGTGGATGAGTGATGTGTGTAGGCAACAATCAAAAGAGAAAAAAAGGCATTTTACTACGATCACTGAGTGCTCCGTGATATGATGTCCTGTCATGTCTCGTCTCTTGTCTGACGTCTGATTTATTTACATATCGGCGGCTGACAGGCAAAGCTAGTACTGATCAACTAACCTAATATGGTGGAGCTCCTGACCCGACCATCTGGTCCAACAGTAGGGCTGAAAATCCGGGGAAATGCAATGCGCTACGTCGCAGTCGTACAGCCTATGTATCCCGATTTTCTATATAACCTGCTACCTTTTCTCTCCAGTTCTTCGCCATTACTATTCCAATTATAGATCCATAGCTGATTTCATCTGAAACCACCATCCACTGCCACGGCTGCTCGCGAGGATTCTGCACCCTCATAAGTACCCGACTCGATTTGAGTTTATTGATTCCCGGGCCAACGAAAGATGAACCGAAAAAAGAGAAAAGAGGAAGAAGAAAAAGAAGGAATAAAAGGAACACATAAAAGGAACACCCTTTCCCACTTCGGGTCATCTCCGAAAGAAAAAGGGGTGTGGCTCAAGAATAGTTCCAGCTCAGTAGAGTAGCCCTACCTTACAGAAATGGGTAACGACCACATTTTTGAGACCGTGCCCGCACCCGCACCCTCCCCAAGTCGACCCGTACGACGCGGTAACCGCCAATCATTACCGTTGACTTCATTAACATGTATGCCTAATACTCGACGATCTTTGTACAAAAAACTAAGCATTCATCTATCGTATTCACCCCATGGCGTAATCATGGCTTGGGATCTGCGAGGCGTATTGCTGGTGAATGGACGAGCTGAGTTTCAGCCTACATATAGCCACGATGAGGCAGGAGGACTGTTTTCAAATGACCGACATTGTAAGATCCGGTGAAAAAAATGAATGAACCATTGCTTTTGCTATGGGAAGGGAATCGATCAAGACGTGGATGTAGATACCGGTGTTTCGATAACCAAGATAGAACCTGAGTTTTGCTAAATATCAAACAGGATACAAATTGGCGGGCACTGCAGATCCCAGATCATTCCCGCAAGCTTGCACAACAACACATGAACCCCCAACCCCCGCGACACGAGATGACTTCCAAGAAATAAACAAGAATGAGACGCCTGGAACGCATACCCATGGCTGACGATGCTTTGTTTCCAGTCGTAGTTGATACCAATAATGGGGTTTGTCCATTTTCGACGTCGAGTTAACCGGCTGGAGGCTAAGGAAACCGAAGATTATCTGCCCGAATTGTTGTTGTTGTTGTTGTTGTTGTTACGCAGTAGCCTCGCAGTAGCATCGCTATCCAAGTCGTCTCCTGCGTCGTCCTCCACTGCTTCCGAGTCAACGTCCTGAGTAGTCCCCGAATAGTCGTGGCCGCCCATGGTTCGATACGAGCGGCTGTCCCCCTCTAATCCTCCCCCCGTCGTTCTCCGGACCAGGGAAGCTTCAGGGCCCTGCTCTAGGACACCAGCATTGTTGTTGCGGGTCCGTCGAGACATATTCTCCGCCGCTTCCTGGAAGACACGAAACAGAATTCGAGCGAGATAGAAGAACTAGACATGAAACTTGTCAGTAGTGATGAGCCTAATAGAGTGGGTGGTCTTCTTCGACTTTTTCGTACCTGAATTGCCGCACATCCTAGCGCAACGCCAAACTCGAAACCAGAGAGACGCCGAAAGGTGCCACGCCATGGAGCAGCACACGACGTGCTCCGATGGGTCAGCTCACTACAGAGCCCGACATTACCACGCGGGGATGGCCAAGCCATGTCCCGGACGCTTTTGAACCCGCAGCAGCCAAATGCGTTCTGGATACTCTCAATGGACCTGCCGTCGTGGGCCATCCAGAACCCTCGCCACGTGGTCTGCAAGTTGCAGTCTGTCGCTTGCCCCGACCCCATGAAGCCCTGGGACCACAAGGTCGCCATGACGACGCTCGCGATGCCCTGCAGTACCTGCAAAACGAATGGCACGAACGGATGCTGCAAGAGGCCCCCAACGCCGCCGCTATTGGAATAGGACGAGGTGAGACGACGGAACAATTGGGAGCCGAAGACGCTGGCCCATGCCGTGAAGGGGAGTAGCACGGTGAGGATGGCCAGACCCAGCGACACCGGAAGAGACAGCCTGATGGACTCGACTAGAGCATAGCTGCGATGTCGAGGTTAGCTACATGAGATACACCAAGCAGTATCACTCGATACAAGCCAGTATAATAGTCAACAAACAGAGGCCTGCAACTCACACGGCAATGGCAGCAAGCGCCAGTAAGTACTATAAATACACCGTCGTTAGGGTCAAATTGAGTAGTAACAGGGCGCATCCATCGACTTACTGTTGAAACAAAAACGAAAGTCAACATCTTCAATAATTGTGTGTCTAGGGTCAAGGCCAGGCAAGAGTAGGTAAGGACAAGGATGAGTCAAGGACAAGAATAACCCAAGAAACGTTACAGAGATTGACGGGTTCAGGTGATATCGACAGCATCTAGAAAAGCTAGAGGCTGTCTTTCCATTAAATACCAGGTACAGAATGTAATGGCTATGCCTCTTCTTGTGCTACGACAAACAGGCAGAAGAGGGGTATGAAAATTGATGATGCAAAGACAATCGACTAACCATGCAGGAGGCCCGCCAACTATCGAATGATTGCACAAATACATTACAGCCGTACCTTGACGGAATCAATTGGATCAAACCAAACCATACACACTGTTCCAAAGTGGACTCGACCAAGCGCGTTGCTTTGCAGAGCTGATGAGAATACAAAAGACCATTGGCTGGCCTGCAGACGTTAAAACACCCTCCTTTCTTTCTCGGCGGCTTCTTGTCTTACATAACCCTGTGTCATATGTGGTAAGATGATGCAAGTAACTCCTGCAGTCTAGGGGACAGAGAGGAAAAAGACTCGTCTCCCTTTCCCCCATGCCGACCAGTCTAGAGCACGACTCTCGGTCCTAGTGCTTCTGCGCCTCCTTCTTCGCCCTCTCCGTCGCGACCAGCCGATCCACCCTCCGGAACGCCGGGATCCCCTCAAAGAAGACGCTGGCCACCCAGAGACACCAGACCCCGCTGAACACTGGCACGCGGTGCTTCTCCATGCGCGTCTTGGCCATCCACCACGACTCGGTGACGTGGATGGCGAGCACGGGCACGAAGATGGCCTTGACGAGCCAGACGTAGGCCGCGACGCCGCCCAGCGCGGGCGGGATGGCGGCGTCGAGGGCGTCCCAGATGGGCGTGCCGGCGCCGCGGTCGACGAGCGAGACGGTGGCGGCGCAGAAGAAGTAGAACGCGACGCCGAAGAAGACGACGCAGTCGAAGCCCGCGGGCGGCAAGTAGCGGTCGACGACGATGTCGCTCAGGCCCAGGCGCTGCAGGGCGTCGCGCGACATGTCGACGAGCCGGGCGCGCGACTCGGACAGGTTCGCCATGGGCGGGTCGATGGCCACGGTGTGCAGCGTCTCGCCCGAGGCCGGGGTCTTGACCACCAGCTTGTCCGTCGACATGTCGGCAAGCTGGGCCTTGGCGGCGGCCGATGCGGACAGACCGTTGAAGGCGCGGAGGTAGTGTTCCAGATCCACCGTGTGGTCAGCGTTCACTGTCGCATGTTTAGTAACAGTACGTTATGCATACAGTGATAAGCAGGTAGGTAGCTAAGTAAAGGGGGTCGACGTACTGTGACTGATGATGCGAGCCTTGATGGCTGCGTCGCCTTTAGAAGGTTTCGCCATGGTATGTGTTTCTCTCCGGTGGCCGTGGAATATGCGTAATGCCTTCTTCCTATCTCTCCCAATGGCGTTCAAGTCACACAATCAAACGAAACTCCGCGAAATGGTGTGTATCGTATCGTATGTTTTATAGGAGACGGTCAACGGGTCTTTCATAATAGAATAAAACAATGGATCGAACAAGAACAATTAATTGCCAATGCCAGTCACAGTGGGGGGTTCCAAGTCACCCCCACTGAAACACCCATGGATGGGAGGTCCGAGCCTATCGCCTCCTTTGGGTTAGAGGCTTTGAGTCCCGTCCCTAGCCTAGAACCACGATCCTAACCTGTCACCACTTACACCTACACTCACATGTTCTGCCCCCGAGAGAGTTTTTGGTATGCATTAAATTCCGCTACAAAATGTCCACATCAAAAATGTACACCTACAATTGTTTTGAGAGAAAGCGATGCATAACTGACCAAATACGCTACGCCTCAACTATGTACCGATTTTTGGTCGTATGGAAATAAATTGGTTCGGTTAATACAGGTGGGCGACCTCCCTAGTCGCGCGAGAATGGTATTTATCATCCTGCCTCATCGAACCGTTTGGGCATTGCCGTAAAATCAAAATCATAGTTCAACGCCTCGATGATACCCTCTTGCCGGACATGCTCGGCAACCCTCAGGCTCACAAACGACTTTTCGTCCCACGCGCGCGGTCGTGACGTCCGTCCCGACCTGGTTGTTGTTGTCGTCATCGTCCGGTTGACTCGGATCCCCTGAGCGCAAACTTGGCTTGCTCGATCGGGCCCTGTTCCAATCTCCGTATGTGTCGTGCCGTGCAGTCTGTCTCCCAGCTCTAACTGGCCCTCTGCAGTGTCATCGACACACGGTTCCTTGGGCGTAAAAAACCCCGTTAGCTTACGCCGATGGCACGACGACTGCTTGGAGATTTTGGTCATGGTTGTTAGTCTGCGCTCGTCTGCATCTGATGTCTCCGACGCCCGCCTGAAGGATGCGTATGCATCGGGGAGCACCTGGGTCGCAAATTGACGGATTGCCGGCAGCGAGATCACAATGACAGATATGTCTACCTCAAGGGTTGTCCATATCAAGAAATCCGTGTAATCCCTGCATCATTGAGTCAGCTCCCACTGTGTGCATACCAAGCCTGTCGATAACCACTCACCATGTGGGATTTGTAGATCTCGCCGACAAAACGAGGTAATGTAGCCTCAGACAGGCCGCGATGAAAATGAAAAACCCCAGAGCTAATACCACCGAGATCGCGATTTTCTTACGCAAACCGGCGTTTAGACTCCTTATCAAGGGGAGGGGAAGGACAATGATCATGATGTCTTGGATAATGGCAAGTGAACTCGTTGCGTAGCTGAGACTACTGACGTCGAGGCAGGTGTGAGCTACTGACGCGTCTTTCCATCCTAGCCATAGGTAGGAGACGGGGAGACATTGGAAGATATGCAAGAACATGCAGATAATGGTCGTGGCCCCGGTGAAAATCATGATACCGAAGGCTGTTCTTCTAAACCATTCGTACGGGAACTCGCGTAACAAGAAGCACAACATGACTATTCTGCAAAGTCCTAAGACAATGTAGTAGAATATGCCGTCAACGTAGAGTACCTAGATACGTTGTCAATACGTTTGGCTCCATCTCATCGTCGGTCCTGTGCCAGTCCATACCTTGAGCGCTGTTGTTATCGTATCGGCATCTGGAGCCCACATATCGACGCCGAAACCTGTGAGCCTTGCTGACTTGACATTAGCCATGGTAGTTAAAAGTTGATGTTGGCGGTGCCAAACATACCATATTGGCTAAGGGTTGTGAAGATCAGGAAAAGTATCTACTTTATTGTGAGTAAATCATGGGTTTGTATTACCAATGAAGGTAAAAGGACTTACTATAATTGCAATCATGAGATAGTCGTCTGCTCCATACGTGTGCAACATCTTCCATCTTGCGTACATTCGGACGAACGCACACATTAATGTGAATATCTCTATTGGAATGATGCCGGACAAGTCTGGCCTCCTAGAGCGGCGCGGCCTGGCACATCTTTCATCCTGTATCCTGGCAACGGCCAAAGCCTCCTCGACTGAACAACTCGTCGATAAACAAGCTTGCAGTACGTTTCGTGAACCTGGATCAGTACATAAGCATGCTGAGTCCAGAGGCATCAGGCAGGCAGGCCCGGGTATTGTCCGCACTAGGCAGTCTGTCTATAGCAGGAGAAGGTCAGCGAGTGGCTTTGTGATGTTAACAAGACTCGCTGGATAACAGGGAACGAACCCCACAGGCAGGTAACTGGCTCGTATCCTGCAGTAGACTTGCTTGACACGCAGCAGAGAGTAGTCCCAGCAGGATCAGGATTGGCTTAACGACCAACATTTTGTTGTTTCCCGATGCGAAGGCATTCCCAAGACCAGAAAGGAAGTAGAAACGAGAATCGAGAGCTGTTAAGTGTTAACTCTCCAAAAAATCCGGCTGGATTATTTCGATGGAGCAGAGAAAGATGTAGGCTGTCTTAGATACTTGGTGAATGTAGCCGCATACATAGCTGTTGAGCGCACAGACGGGTATGGCAGAGCGCCATGAAACCTTGAAGCCATCTGGATAATCTCGGACGTAGACCTAACCGGCCTTGCCTGGCCTCGAGGCGGCTGGTTACTGATTGGTGTCGAAGAATCCGATTTCAAGTTTTAATCTCGAAGTCATCCAGTCTTGGTAGCACAAAGCCATGGCGCATTCGACGAGCATCATCTGGTTGGCGGTGAGCTCCCCGCGAAAGCGCGCTCCATATTGTTTTTCATCTGTTCTTTTGGTTAATGGATTGCTCAGATGCGATCATTCCCCGATGAATCAACTCTTCGCGTGGTGCTGATCTGCTTGCACTTACCATGGATATAGACGCAGTTCACTAATCGCCGTGACAATATCTTGTCCATAACCCCTTTGACAGAGCATTGAGTGATCATATGCAATCTGGGACACCGGTAGACAGCTAAGAAAGTCTAAACACACCCAAAGACGTTGAAATTCATGGGCCACACGGTATTGTTGACGCGGCCGGGCGACTTCTATTTCATCGTATCTCCCCCATGCACGTCTTGCGCTAAGGCAGCCTATCAGAACAAAGTTTCGTCCTAAATGAATAGAATCAGGGGACCCGAACCCCAATGGCGCTCCAGGATCGAATGATTGCTGGGGGGACTAGACCAAGGAGGCAACGGTCCAGAGGAAACATGGTTCAGGGCAGCGGCAAGCCGAAGTCAAGTGTCTGCGGTCTCGATCTGATAGGACAAAGGGGGAAAATGAACAGATGTTTCCTCCCATCAGGAAACTTCAGGTAGCTTCATGTTTTCCTGGATTAGGGGGGCACTGGAAATGAAAGGGCTTCTGCAGTTTCTCCCCGTTCAGGAGATGGGCACCTCCTAAAAGTTGCTGGAGGGTGGAATTCCAGCGAGACGCGATGAGAAGGGCGGAATGGAGAAAACAGCGGCTTCTCCATGCAGATTTATTGTATATGCATAATACTTGTAATCTAATCTTAGAATGAACCCTTGTGATTTTCCATGTACACCTTTACCCTTGAATTTTCGTTCTCTTGTGGAACCAAGCTCTACCTCACAGATCAAAATAGCGACAATGCTGGTACCAGACGGATCTTTCGTCGGATCGTGATTTCTGTATCGGTACCGTTACCCTTTGGTAAGCTTTCCCGTGGGATCGGCTTCCGTTTTTGGAATCTTGCATGCTGTTACGAAGACGAAAAGGGGCGATCGATTGAAGACTTGTACGGCTACAGGTACGGTCAAGCCACATCTTATATTTGTACGTATGGTGTATCTCTGGTCACATAGGTCAAGCTAGGTATATTTGGACACCTGCCAGAGACAAGAACTCAATGGTGAGGGTGTACAACAAGACGTGGATCGTATATGTATCAGATTCAGGATAGCAATCGCCTTGACAGGTGTGATAGTAAGTGAAAGCGCTTAGATATTGGGGCTCGGCCCTCTACAATCACCACATATACCAGAGATGTCTACCACAGGAACGCAACTTTTTCTGACTCTGCATATTACTCTATCATTAGAAGATCTTATGGCCACTTTGGTTGACTGAAGTATCTCAAGGCATCTAGCGTAGAAAGGTGATTGAGAATTAGAGACCTGAAAATGATGGAGGAAGCAGTCCACAAGGTTTGTACAGCAAGAGATCAAGGGGGGTTGCTGTTTCGCTTTACCACGCTTACCCCTTGACCACACTCTGCCACCACCTGAGTTAAAATCAGGACCGGAGAACATGGCATTTGTGCCATCCTCTTAGCACTCATAAGGTGAAGAATGACCATTATCGCACGGGGATGTAAGGAACGGGGGGCAACACAGCGCCAACTAACCAGAGGCAACACAATAACAAAGATGCCACCCGAATCAACAAAATCCAGGCGTCTAGGGCCATGCGGCTGGATTTAGCCTAGACCTTGCAAGTCTTTTCGCATCCTGTGCACCCCTTCCCAGGCGTCCTGGTCTCGCCACCCGCTACGACAGCCGGGCCCGGGTTGACGTACGAGGTCACCTTGGCATGGATGTTGATCATCACACCGGGGTCGTTGGCTTTGATCGCGCCCGGAAACCTGACGCCCGAGGGCACCGCCTTCCCCCCACTGCCGCCCGCGACCGTGAGCTGGTAGCACGAGATGTAGAACTGGGCGCCGCCGGCCTGGCCCGCGGTATGGAGGGCGATGACCTCGGCGCGCAAGAGATAGTCGCCCGCGGGTGTGTCGGGCGGGATCGTGACGTCCATGCGGCCGCAGCAGGCGTTGAGGTCCTTGACGCCCCACTGGTCGTTGTCGCCTGCGCTGTACCCGCCCGAGTTGGCCGCGGGCGCCCACGCGTTGGCGAAGATCTTGTACCAGGCTGCGGACCCGTCGGCTCGGCTCGCGTCGTCCACTTTGCTCAGGTAGACGTTGACGGGGCCGTAGTGGGAACCACCTATGGCTTCGTTGCGGCAGTTGCGGTCGCCGGGCTGCTGGTGCATCTCGACCGTCACCGTCGATCCGGGAGCAACGGCGCACTTGCCCGATACGCCGCGGGCGCCGCCCGCGTTGCACCGCATGTCAGCGCCGCCTACGTTGGTGACGGGGTTATTAGAGCCCGGCATGCGCACGCAGGTTGACCCGTGAACGAACCAAAGACACACACAGTTAGCTTGGGGTCTGTCTACAGCAAAGGAGGTGCTGAGGTGAGGTTTGAGAAAACGGATGACTTATCTGGTCCTTCCCATCAACCCATAGTTGCTGAAATATGGCATGAGCTGTGGCTTGGCCGGCAAAGGCCCCAAGAGCGTATACACCGAGTCTCATATTGGCGATTCAAGTTTCAACAAACTCTGAGGAGAGAGCGTTGACTTAGGGATAATTCTGAGTGGCCCTCCCGTCAGAGCAATCTTTATATGTGTATATATATTGCTTGACTACATTCGAACACGGCCACTTCACGTCCCGAGTCACATATGGGCCCAATAGAACATGTAGCTGTTTATCTTGCAATAAGACAGAACGATGCAATTGGATGGGCAATACACACAATCCAAGTAAACCCTGCCGGCTAATACCCCGGATTTCCTATTGGGGCCAATGATACAAGTTCGTCCCTCGGCATTAGTACTAATGCTGCCTTTCTGGCAAGTCCAAATGACTCGGTTCAATATCTTGGCCATTGATGCTGGGTGTTAGAACCGCCTGACCAAAATCTAGACCCGGCTGGTGTGAATGCTGACACAACGGTCTACTGGCCATCGGAACTGACATATGGCAAATGTTCTGAGTGTTACTTTGCGCCCGTATGAATACCTAGGGTTTGCGGTTTACGACTCCATACACTCACTGAATGAGGTTATAGACGGAACTGTAGATAATATGTTGTCTATTACAAGTTATAAGTTACGAATAGGGGGTGTCGTCGCAGCCAAGTAGGAGTCAGACAAAGCACTTTTCAAGAACTCCCCAGCCCATCTTCCAACTACTCGTCGTAAATCTTTTCGTTGCTGTTGTTGGTTTTGTTAGTATAACTCGGCAGTAAGCATTTATAGCGAGTGACTTACAATGTCTCGTTGAACTTGTCCCGTCCCTCGGCTTCCCGGTTCACGAATATGCTTACGCTAGTACCGCCGCATACAAAGTCACCAAAGCCGTCATCGCCGATCGTCACTTCGCGATCCGACCAGCCGAGGACATCAGTCCAAACCTCGCCGGCATGCACTTCGCCCACGTGCATTCTCTTCTCGCCGGGGCCCGCATTGCTGACGACAACAGCGCAGCCATCCTTCCGATCCCACGTGCCGTAACGGACCCAGCCGAGACACGATGCATAGTCGAAGTAGTCTTGCTGCTTGCCGTACGCGTAAAGCTTGCGCGCCAGTGAGAGCTTGGGCAGAGCGCCGCCACACGAAGGCGGGAACGGGTGCTCTCCCTTAGGGTCGATACCGTAGAGATCGCCGTACCACAGACAGGGGTAGCCCTGGTCTCTGAGCAGGATGAGGGCGTAGGCCAGCGGCTTGAACCAGCCCTCAATAGGGGCTTCCAGCGCCTGGTAAGGTTGTGTATCGTGATCTATAAGTATTGGAGGACCGGTTATTTGTCGTGACCCACAAAGCCATTTGATCAGATAGAAGAAAGAACTTACTCATTACAAGAGTCACAGCATTAACCGGCATGACAGATACCAAGGTGTCGTCAAACACCTTACGCAAGTCGGCACCCTCGGTTTTGCTGATCTCACTGAAGTTGTAGACAAGAGGCGCGTCGAACAGAGAGAACTTCTTATGCATACTCTCCAGGTAACGCGTCATGTCGTCGAGGGAATCCTTCCAGAACTCGCCAACGAAGAACCAACCTTCGCCGTACTTCTCGTCCATCATGGTAATGAACTTGCGAAGGAAGTCTTGGCTGTAGTGCTTGATGGCGTCAAAGCGAATCCCCTTAAGCGGTACTGTCTGTGCCAACCATCGGCCCCAGTTGAGGACGTCACTTTCGACCTCGGGATGGGCGTAGTCCAGGTCAGAACCCATGAGGAAGTCGCTAAGAGAAGGCGTTAGTTCGCATACGGGAAAATCGAGGAATGACAGGGCTCCATGTACTAGTTTCCTTTCTCATCATCGACATCACCTTCCTTGGCCCAGCCTTGGGACTTGTCGCCCATGATCTTGTAAATACCGGTCTTGTTATTGGCGGCATTATAGTCGACGCCGCTGAAATGATACCAGTGATATTTCAAGTTGCTGTACTTCTCGCCTCTGCCGGGGAAGTTAAACCCGACCCAGGCTTCGATCTCATACTTGTCGCTAATCTCCTTGGTGCGGTCGTCAGGGTCGACTTCAATAACCTCGCACTTCTCTTTGCGATCCGCGGCGAAGCGGTGATTCAGGACCGCATCGAAATAGATGCCAACGCCATTGTCCTTGGCCGTTTGGCACATCTTCATCAACTCATCTTTGGAACCCCATTTGGTGGCGACGCCTCCTTTCTGGTCAAACTCGCCAAGATCATACAAGTCGTAGATGTCGTAGCCATTCCCGTTAGGTGATGATGCTTTGCATCTATAGCGCACCGTTAGACATACGATGCTTTGGTCGAGATGGAATTGGAACGAGGCCGCTTACGCAGGAGGGATCCAGATGTTGTCCACGCCGAACTTTTTCAGTTGCGGGATGTGCTTATCAAGCCGGGTCCAATGCTTCTGGTCAGCAGGCACGTACCACTCGAAGCCCTGAAGCATCGTCATGTTCTCGGGCGTGGGTTTTTGTTCCTCCGCCATTTCGAGTAATTTGGCAAGTCACCGACCGATATACGTGATGATAAGAAGGTATATATAATAGGTAACCCAAGACAGCTATTATACCACAGAGCACAAAATGCTTTGATGAGGGGCACTGAGAAGACGGGCAAGTCGGGGAATATGAATGATGAAGTCGTTGAAAACCAACTACGTGGACAGCGACTTCATATACCTGATATCTTACTCGTTTCAAAGCTACTAACCTACGTTCCGTGCATGCCCTGGTCAGGCTTGATGTTGAACGGCCAGCTTATTCCAAGTTTATTACCTAGTGGCAGCATATGCGGCTTAGGCAAGCTGCAGCAGTGTCAGCCATCACTCTTGCACACGGTAACTTAAGCACCAATGAATGCAATGAATGGCACATGCCGGAACACTCATGCCTGCTTGCTGCTTGCTGCTGCAGGGAGACGGCAACGCCAATGACCATGACCGCCTGGCTGGACACGACGCCTGTAAGAATTACCGCAGGCTTGGACAGATTCAGCAAGGCCTATGTTGGACAACTAGCTTTCTTTCCTGCGTTTACGTCGCTTATGCAGCTTGTTTGCACCCTGAACGAGTCTAGACCGACCCAAGTCAGGAACACCGCTCGTACTACCACAACTCTGTAAGTAGTGCGACCATCTAGTAAGATTGGCCAGAAAAGCGACGAGGGGGCATGAGGGAGGAGTTGTGGTATGACGACATTTGTTTCCTTATCGTACTGTATCTGAGAGATGGAAAGCATTGATAAAAAGAACAAGAAATTTGTGGTAGTGTCCGCATAACGCATGAGCAATGGCAGCTACAATAGACGAGTGATGCCCAGGTACAGAGCAATCCAAATCGAATGATTATTTTCTACAATTGGACTGAAACAGCCGGGCATGTGAGTGCTCAAATACCGGTACCCCTGAAGCCGGCAGCATCTCTTGGCCTCAGGGAAAATAAAATAAAACCCAGGGATCGATGGCTGGCATGACGTCAGAGTGCTAATGTTCTTTAGGCCATGGCCCTGGATTGGATAAGACGCTAGGTTAGGAGGTCGGCTGGTTAGCATCGCAAGCTGGGAATCAGAAAAAGGAGAACTCAATTCAAATAGAATCCACCTGATGATGTGATAAAAATATACCGATACCAATACCGAAAGATTTGAAGATAAAGAGAGAGAGAGAGAGAGTTTGGGTCAGGCACAGGTTCAGGTGTGTGGTGCCCAATTGAGTAAATCGGTGTGGTTGGGAAGGTGGCAGGTGGGTTGTTCCTGACAACCACTAGCCTGCCCAAAGAGGAGGATCGGGGTAAACAAAACTGCAGCCAGACCTCCATCCCACCAACCAAAATCGCCAACAAGACTTGTGGGCAGGGACATTCCACTCAATCAGAGCCCGCCAGCTCATCATAAGCACCACCTTACACTACACAATTTCACTTGAACCATTGGGAGGACACGGCTTGCATTGCAGTCGTATCGTCTCCCGCGCCCGCTGCCCGTTGCCCGTTGCCCGTTGCCCGAGCTGCCGCTTAAAGTCAATCCCCCAGATTGATAGACAATAAGTGCATTGCCTGCCTATAAACAGAGTTTCACTACGACTTGCTCCCTCCCCCAACCCCCGATGCCAAAACGCACACCTAATCTCGACTTTGATATCCACGTCGACCCTTCCTGCCTTAGCAACTCAATGGACGACGACGCCAAATCGCCCCAGCCCGCTGAAGCTGAACAGACCACTGCCCCCGAAGCAGCACCGCCAGCAGAAGACGCCGATGCCAGCATAACACCAGACGAGAGCGATGAGGCCACCTCAGCTGACACCACCGCACCGCCTGAGGAAACAACTGAGCTGATGGAGGAGGACAAGCCCGACCACGGCACGGAGGGCCACGAGGAAGACATCGCTGGCGAGAGTGACGAGCATTCCACCATCTTACCCAGCATTGAGGATGACCATGATCTTGACGACCATGGCCACGGCGACCACGAGCCTGAGCATGGGGACGACTCCATTCTGGACGCATACCACGATGAAGACGAGACCGATCGAGGCGCCGATGAGGGTGCCGACAGTAGCTCCCAGCAAGGTGTGACTGACGAGGATGTCTTCAGCGACGGGAGAAGCCCTCGAAGCTCTCTGGGTTCCTACGATGCCGGTTCCGAATCCGCAAAGGGGACCGCCATCCCTTCCACAAGGACACCTCGAGTGTCGGATATCTCACAGTATTCCTCCCATTACGATAAGGATGACTTTGTTCCCACGGCTCGCGGGAGCACTCGACCTCCTTTCAGAACCCCTTCCGATATTCGGGCCATGCAAATGTCATCACCTGCTCCGTCTGTCATTGTCAACTCACCTCGCTCTGCGAATCGCAAATTTCCCACAGTTTCACGCCTCGGTAGCCCAGCAGGGTCGGCACAATACTCGCCGAAGAACAGGACCCCTTCTCGTTTCAAAGTGAAGCAAGAAGCCCCGTTGATTCTTCTCCACGCCACCCTCCTACCGTTAAGGTGGATGTGGGCTGATATTATCGATGAACTAGATAGCTCAGAAATGAGCGAGGACGCCAAGTTGCTACGTGACTCATGGCGCCTGCTTCAAGATGTGGTAGGGGATACGGTGGTAGAGAGGGGAATTTTGCTGGGCCACCCTCAAGATGACTATGAGGTTCTTGAGGAGCGCCTGCTCGAAGCTCTGGAGCTCCCCATGCGTCGACGCGCTCGGATTCTGGAGTGTGGACATTACCTCGGCCCCGCTAATGAGAAGACGGCCGGCGAGGACGAAGACAGCGAGGACGACTATGAAATGTCTCGCCAGCAACCGCAAGTCAAGCACCACTGGTGCAACACATGCAAGCACGAGATCCGATATGAGTCCCTTGGTCCCGGTAAGATCTTCCGGGTCAAGGTCTACGCTAGCAACGGGCTCATGAAGGCTGGAGCTTGGGCTGCTTGCTTTAAGGAGATGGAACGGGTCGACATTGAGCTCGAGCCGGTCGTCCCGCCGGCCGTCCAGGACGAGCTTGTGCGTCTTGCGGCGGCCCGAGAAGAACGCGAGGCTGCGAAGCAACGGGAATTCGACGTCGTGTCAAATATCGTGCAACAAATGGAGGAAGAGCAGCGCGAACAACCGTCTCGCCTGCATTCCCGCATGGACACCTCGGCCGGCCGTCCCGAGTCCGCATATTCTCGTGGTAGATCGCTCGGTGGAGCACGCCCCGAGTCTGCATACTCACGTAGGACGTTTGCCGAAGAACGTCCCGAGTCGGTACATTACCGCAAGCCGTTTGCCGAAGATCGCCCTGAGTCCGTACAGTCGCGCAAGTCAATGGGCGAAGAGCGTCGGCTGCGCGAGGAGGCACGTCTGCGTGAGGAAGAGGCCCGTATCCGCGAAGAAGAGGCCCGTATCCGCGAGGAAGAGGCGCGAATTCGTGAGGAGGAGGAGGCCCGTATGCGCGAGACATACGAGCCGACGCCGGAACCTGACTACGGCTATTCTGAAGCCGCCTCGGCACGCGAGCCTCATCCCAACTCCTTTACTTCTAAACCCTCCTCTCCCTCGCCTACTGGAGGACCTCGTCGTCAACCTGTTCAAGCTGATTCTCTGCCGGAACTCCTGCTGCAGTCTGTCCGAGTTCTGCTGCGGGATTCCAAAAACATTGTTATTATCGTACTCGGTGTTGTCGCTCTGGTGCTTGCGGTGCGCACTGCATCCGAGTCACAGCGTACCGAGGATGATTGGTTTGATTCCAGGAGTGTTCCCAGAGTCCACATTGCTCAGGTCCCCAAAGTGCAACATGTTTTTGACACTCTTGAACTCCCACAGCCAATGACCGCACAGCACACTCCAATTGCGTATACCTCAGTTCAAGGTATTCAGGCAGTAGAGTCGACCCAATCTACTTACACGCCTTCAGTGCAAGTTGCCGCTACTCAGGAGGTGGCTCAGAACACCCCTGAGGTTGCTGAGGTCGAGCCATCTTCCAGTGCGTCAGCAGCTTCTGCACCTTACGAGACACCTGTAGCATCTCAGGAACCAGAGTCAACCCCCAGTGTCGCTGTTGGGGAATCGCAAGAGCCCCAAGAGGAGGCCGAAGTTGAGGCTTCAAAGGAGCCTGAAATTGAGACTGTGAAGGAGAAGAAGGTGGTGCGCGTGGTTGAGACTGTGACGGAGACGGAGACGGTCAAAATCACGGCAACGGCAACAGCAACTCACACGGCTTCGGACGAGACCCCGACTGCCACTGTTGAGGCTGCGGCTGATGAGCAGAACGAGGACGCCACCCAGCAGGAAGAGCCGTTGGAGACCTCCATCGTTGCTCCAGCAAACGAAGAGATCAACAAAGAAGAGCCCCTGCCTCAACACACTGAGTCGGCCGAGGAAGTCGCGCCGGTCGAGGATGTTCCTGAAGCAGCACCCGAGTTGCATGACGAATAAGTAATAAAATTGGCAACATATGGGATATGATGGAATTATTGAGGGACGACGATGCAGGTAAATGGGACTAAGATGTAATGAAAAACACGATGATAAATTTGGTTTCTTTCTCCGTAACGAGCTCAGGATACCACCTCTAGTTTGCGTATTGGAAACCTCTAGTAGATAGCCAAATTGAGAATGTAACAATAGCAATAACTTTCACTCTTCCCCCTTTCCCCGTGATATAGTACTGCATCTCCTCCAAAGCCATGAGCCCGTGTACTTGCTTGTGTTGAAAGGAGGCGCATCGTGTATGTTGGTTTGCATCACGCTGTACAATGAGCAATGGAGGCATTCGTTTGCTGCCTTGTACTTTCGAGATTCAAGGAAATGATACTCTACTCAGCTCTATTTATCAAGTTGCTTGCTACGTGCGCTCAGTTTGTTGATCACATTGTTGCTACTTTCACCTGGGATGTGCGGCTGCTGTGAATATAAAATGCCGCTCATGTTCAAATTGAAGTTGTCTTTGTATTCAATGTCGCATTTGGATTGTATATTAACCCCCAGAAATGTAGCCACATGAGGTTTGATTCTTTCCCACAAGATATACAAGAACAAGTTTACACCTACGGCCCTAGCAATCACCAAGGTACCAACGAAAAAAACCAACACTGCTGCTTTGTACAAGATGGATACCATTATGGATCCAAAGACGACATCAGAACAACAACAGTCGGCAATGACGAACCCTTCTCTCTCTCCTTCTCCTTCCCCCTCAGTCAATGGCCTGGTGGAGGCTTGGATGGAGATACCCCTTGTGACCGCCAGAGAGGTCACCACCGTAGACCAAGAACCTCAGCCGCAGGCTCAGCCCGTACCCAACAGTAACAGCAGTAATACCTCCGACGTAACCACAACCACAGCGGGAATTCGCGGAGGCGATGACGGTTACGATGACTGCTGCGAGGTGTGCTGCTCGAGCATGGTCATCTGCCTGCGCTGCTGGCTCTGCTGTGGCTGTCACTACGACGACTGAGAGCAATGACACAATCGGGGATTAGACATCAAGAACAGTAAGGTAATAATACATTGGAAAATAGGAGTTTGCCAGGAGGATGTTTCTTTTCGCTTCTTTTCTTTCTCTTTGGCGAGCACGAAAACAACCTCCCGTTCATGGTACTGTTTAGACAGCCACTTGCAATATAGAGGCTAATCATTCAGTCACTCGCAAGGCCCTGTAGGACTTCGATTAGCAGAGACTTGCCTTTGACCAAAACAATATACCGATTTTCCAAACATGTCCCCACCAAGATTGATGACCCCTATTTATTGCCGATATTGGGAGTGGCGGCAGACGCCGCATGCATTCTCCAAATCATAATGCGCAGCTTTCAAAAACAGGGCGACTGGTTTTTGGTCATATCATCGATAGCACAGAAGTATAATGATTGCCGCCTGTCTCACTGAATATGTGCTCTTGTTCGTAGATAGCTAAATCAGTAAGAGTGTTGACAAGGGGTTCAAAGGTGAAAAAATCACTTGTTCGGGTTCTAGATGTGCTGCGATACCTCGCATTAGACAGGGAAACCTCTTTTTTATTGATCCAAGACCGCCAACAGGACGAATATAACGGGCGATTCGACATTTCGGGGCGAGCATCGTAGTCAAGAACGTGACATCCGTGGTTTGCAAAGGGGGCTTCGGCGGTGTAAAGGCCAAAGCTGCAGACAGGAGTCATGAGTAAATGCTTCGAATTAGTATAACTCGCTTATATGCCCCCCACCGACTCCGACCAATGCTAGGTATATATGTCTATGCTATATGAAGCACCGAGATTTGGTTCATGATGATAAAACAAAAGACCATGAAAAATATATATAAAAAAAGAGAAATCAGCAGCCGCCGGAAACATAATAAAAACTCCCTTCATTTCATGGTTCTCATTTCAGGTCATGACTCAAGCCTGTACGGGATAGTCGGCCATGCCACCAGAATACGGCAAGACATCGCCCATGCATCCCGGACAGGCGCGGTTCGAGGTGCAACGACCGTGCTGCTCGCAGTGCCACTCGCTGCTGGGGGCGCACATGCGACACTCGCGGCAGTGCTCCCAGGCGTCCATGGGCACCCACTGGCCGCGGCAGAAGCTGTAGTTGTAGCCATGAAAGTCGTTGGCGTTGCAGTTGCCCAGCGCGCCGCGGAGGAGCTCGTATTCCAGTTTTTCCCGGTCCTCCTTGAGCTTTTTTGCCTTGGAGTTTTTCGCCTTGATCCACCGATCTTCCCAGTCCTTGAAGGCTTTTATGTTGGCTTTGATGTTGGCCCACGACTTGTCATCATATAGCAGCATGTCCACCATGAGGTCGACGTCGAGTTCTTCTACATTCGGTTGATTCGAGAGCCAGGTCGCAAAACAGGCGTTGGCATCGCAGGGTTTCGGAAACCTGGCGGCGGGGCCGAAGAAGGCCGTCAAGTCCTGGAAGGGGTTCCCGCAAGCCGTCCCGCAAGAGCAGTGCTTACCACACCTGCGTCCATATTTACTACAGGCACACGATGTGCAGGCCTTTTTCTTGCCGCGCCCCTTTTTACAAGCGCACTTGGATTCTGGCGGGTTCGAGGATTCGTCCGGTTGATGAGATTCCATTCGCATGTGCTGCGTTGATGGGTTAAAAAAGGAGACTCAAACAAAAACGCCTGCCCCATGCCAAGGGCCACTTACCTCGGATAACTCTTGCTCCAGCTCGCCCTGAGCATCTTCAATGCCAATCTCCTCCTGAAGCGGGGTCTGGGGATGTTGGCGTGTTCCATGTTCGGGCGTTTGGCTCGGAGGCGGGCTATACTGTGGGTTCACGGTGGGCTCGGGATACGACACGGCGTGTCCTTGGAACATGGCGGCATGTGCCGCGGGTTGGGAGCTATACGACTCGCCGCCACCAAAGTGGTGTGGCAGGGTGTGCTGCAGTATCGGTGTCGAAGGATGTTGGTCTTGCGGGGGAGAGTACGCGCCAGGGACACCTTGATTTGAATGGGAGACCTTCATTTGCGTATAGGAGCCGTTCTGCATGTTGTTACTCCTCGGCTGGCCGTACGGGCTTCCGAGAGCGCCATTGTGGGCGTGTGCCTGCCCATAGGCGACATTATATGCGGAGAGGGCGCGAGGGTCGTAGGACTGCTGATAAACGGGAGACGGGGCACCGGTGAAGGGCTCGCCGGGATAGCCATTGGCGGTGGCGTCGAGAGTAGAATAGGCGGTATAGTCGGGGACACCAGCGGTCGGGGTCTGGCGGCCGGAGGAGGCTACAGCCAAGGCGGCGTAGCTGGCATTGTGATAGACGGTAGGGTTGTAGAGGCCGAGATTGGAGACGCTGGCGTTGTTGATGCTGGGCGAATGTCGGAGAGCGGGCGCTGTGGTCTGCGGGGTCGCACTGATGAACTCGGACGTGTTGGAGCGAATGCGCTTGCCCGAGTGTGGCGGTTGTGCCATGCCCATGCCCATGGCACACACACACACTGTACTGCACTCACACGGACGGGTGCGCGGGAGGCAGGTGACAGAGGGGGGTGAGAAAAAAAAAGATTGGGAGGTAGACACGGAGAGAGGGAAGTTCCCTCGCGCTACCGTCTGCTACTGCTGGGCGAGACGAATTGACGCATTGGGATCGTTCGATGTGGAATTGGATTGGGTTGGTTGGTATTGCTTGCCAGTCAGGAATTAGGATCGGGTTCCGCCAATTGAGAGAGTGCACTTCATTCAACCTACTCCCCCAGTCCGATAGAAAGAATAGAGACAGAGAAGGGACCAGAGAGAGTCAGAAGGGGATAAGGGAGAAAAAAAAATAAGTTATCACAATTTGATCGGCCAGCCCCCCAAATGGACGATACGCTGCTGCAGAATTGGTACAGTAGATCCAGCGGCGCCTATCGGTTGAGCCCCGCCAATTCAGCGAGTTGAGTGTGCAAAACCCCTGCTCCTTTTTCTTTTAAATCCCACTACTCAACTCCCCTCCCGCTCTCTAGGAAAGACTCTAACCTACAGTACTACGTACATAACCTAAAGGCCTGCCTACCTAAGGGTTGTGAGTTGCGGTGTTAGGGGCTTCCTGGTGTGGCCGGTACTTCTGGTAAAATCTTCAATGTAAGTAAGTACCTGGGTTAAGGCAAGTTAACAACTGCCAGTATGCCCAAAGTACCCAAGGTATCCAACCTACTGAATGTACCCAGAGCAGTCAGTACCTAACTGACTCCCAATCCCAATCCCGATCCCAATCCCAATCGTCAAATCTGTCAAAGTTCATGGTTCCCGTCCGCTTCCTCCCACCCCCCTTAAGTCCAGTCCTAATTCAAGCAACTTACTTGGCAAATAGAGGGGCTGCTTCCCCCCCCATCCACCCTTCGACGTAGGTAACTAACCAACTAACATACCTACCTAGGTAGGTAGTGGACAAGACAATCCCTCCTTTCAAATCCAATCCGATTGGAATCAATTCAATTCAATTCCATGCAAGCTTCGTCACCTCCAGGGCTTTTGTCGGCATATGTACGAGATGGGATTTTATATCGGGCCGGCCTGCCCTTCTCCCATTTCTGCTTGCTGCAATGCTACGCTATTCCTGCTGCCTGCTAACCTACTTGCTTCCTGCCACCTGCTTCTTGCTTCCTGCCTGTCATTCCATCCCTTGTTCGCACATGTTGGGGTTTGCATCGCAACACTTGCAACTGCTAACCTACGAATGAGGCCTCTTGATCCGGGACGTGGATCAGGATTGGCATCCTCCCAGGACTCAAAGCCGGTCGTCCTTCTAATAGGTGATTTTTCACGTCTTGGTCCAAGCTTTCAAAGTAGTGGTCGGTGGCCACACTCCTCCTCTGCATAAGTATTTATCTCACGATCCACTATCCTGCGTCGAACCAGTTCTGAAAAGTCCAATTGAACGGTGTAGAGACAAGCAAGGGGGCACGAGGGGGCACGAGTACTGCCGCACCTCGGGGCCCTGCCTGCCTTTGTTCCCGCCGGCTACCACTAGAGATCTGACTAACCAGTGGATCTCTTCTTCGTGACATGACACCCAAAGAAAAAGGATGACCTACTTGCCTACTCACACATACTGCGGCGGCTTCATAGGACCCAAGGCCGTTAGTTTCCTTCGCCGTGCTTATCCCGAATGTCTCCTTGCAAGTCATATATGCGCAACCGATTCGGTCGACGGTATATTCAATCTTCGCCAAGTACTTGCCACTCCACACTTCAGGGGCTTCTCAATCGGGGGCCACTTTCAATCAGCAAGCATGACGTTGTTGGTTTGGTCCTGGGTAAGCTGCGCCACACGCAGATGAGCCAGCTACTCATTCCGAGTGCAGCATACCCCAGACGATGCGGCAAACATCTGGGGATATGGTTTTCGTGGCTGAAGGTGATATATTGGCACTGGAAACAGACAGTCAAGCTGCCACGTGACCGCCGTACATACGAGACTACCATTGGACGTAGGCACGAAGAGAGAATGCCCTAATACAACACATGCTCAGCCCTGGGCCCTTTGGCTGCGTGTCCCCCGAGGGGGCTCATCTCGCCATGTGCAAACGTGGGGGGAGGGAGCGTCGATTGTGACTTCCCTCCAGTTTAGTGGGTGTGATCAGAGAATTGGGATATCCCCATCATCAACCTCGAATTGGAGCCAGGTAAGATCCGTTCTGGCGCAGTGGTGCTTAGTATGGAGCAGCTGGGCATTGGTAAACCAGGCAGAGGAAAGTGGCAACGACCTTATCGCATCTGACAGCCGGGTCCGCTGATCCAGCCACTGCCGGGCCGAGTTCTCGATATAACGCCCCGTTGCTATGGGGCAACTTCCTCCCATCGGGACGACAGTTTGTTAACTTGGTAGCCCTCGGCATTGTTAGCGACATCAAATCTTCCATCGAGATCCATCTTACGCCGCGACCGGCAACGGCAACCTTGGAGGCTTCCAGTTGTGACAGCTGCTGCAGATACCACGCAACGTATATCGGTACGGGCACCAATACCTCTCAGTGGGTTATATTGGTCCAATATATGTACCTTTGGCTTATGTTTCTTTGATCAAGGCCAATCAGAAGGCCCCAAGGCCTTGAAGAGAAAGCCAGCTACCAATATGCGGTGGCAGTTTTCAAAATACTGGTCGGGCTTGCGTTTTGCCGTTGTAGAAGACATACGAGATTATCAGGATATGCCCAAACAATGCAAGGGATGTTACATACTCACTACCATGCTATGTCAACTGAGCTGCACCTAGCAAAGACTGGTTTAATATCGGCAGGTTTTGCTTGAAGTGGGCGGGACAGGATCCTCGGATTTTGCAAAATAATGGTTGATCCCACGAGACCTACGCCTTGCCGCCAGCATCCTGTACTAAATCCCCATAATTGACATCAAATCAACAAGTATTGAACTTACATTGCGTCTCTTTCTCGCGAAAACACATCAGCAAGGCTTCGATCGTGGGGAAACAAGATTCAATGACAGACTAGGAGCGCTTCTTGCGATATATCCTTCAACAACCATCCGACAAGATCCGGATTTCTCAATGAGTACCCATGATAGCAGCGACTACAACTACAGAAATAAATCGCAACACCGTGCTGGGTGCCAATGGGGTTTACGGGGAAATAAAGGCACCCCAATTGACTCTACCGGTCGTTGCCGCATATACGGTAGATGATGGAAGCAAGGGTTTACGAAAGGAGAAGCTGGTTCGGGGGTTATAACCAGGGTCCAGGGTCTTTGTACGAAATATAAACAACATATGCCGATGGGGATGGGCCGTTGCATACCAAATCTCCAGATCTGACGCCATATATCTGTACTTGGCGTTGATGTTAATCGTGGCCTGTTGTGATCGGTGGCGTGATGCTGGGTCTATGAAATGCGGGGACCCGCATAGCAAATGCAACTTCTCACACACCCTCCGTATCGAAGTTGAGCAATGGCGGTGGCATATTCCCCCCTCACGAAGTAACACTCCTAGACAAGCCGAGCATGTCTTATGCAGTACGGCTTGCCTTGGGTTGCAAAGTGGGAGTTGGGAGTGATGAATGCAATCAACCCACGGGGGGGGTTTCGTCGAGTTGTGGTGTGTAAGTATCCTTGAAAGGAAGCGACGTGACACTGTCTAATATGTCCTCAGCAAGTCACATAAGCAACAAGACACTGAGGGATGCAGGTTATGTTGGTTGGATTTTGAACGATTTTACTGTATTGTAGTATGCTGGAAAGCTTTGAAATATGATGCTAAGACGATTGAGAGTAAGTTCATCGACATTGCTCTACGACATTGATCCAAGGAACGCAATGCAACTCTAGGTCTAGAACCTTAGGACACTGATGCTTCTTCCTCCTCTATCCATCTAGATGATTTGGATCTCCGATGTGATATGTTCTGATGTAATGTGATGTGATGTGATGATGCTTGGAACGCCGGCTCGCCCTTTCATGTCTGTCCGTCTCTCCTCCTCCTTCATCGCCACTTTCCCTAGAGTTGGGCAGTAGGGGTACCGGCAGAGGTGGTCCTCGTATACTTGTTGGCCTTGGTGATGCCGAACTTGATCTGGCGGTCGACGCCCTTGGCGACCTTCTCGAGCGGGAGGCGGTTGTCGATGCGCTGGACCGTCTTGCCGACGCGGGGCTCGACGCGCTGGGCCACCTTAGCGGCCGGGGAGGCGAAGTAGGATACGTTGCGCTCCCAACGGGGAGCCCACTTGATGGTCTGGCTCGCGATGCGTTCCTCGGCACCGGGGAGCATCATGTAGAAGGGGGCGAAGCCCACGACGCCTGCGAAGCCGAAGGCGGCGACTTCAGAGGGTCTGGCGTTGGGGATGCGGACGGGCATGTTGAATGTCGATTGTTGACGACGGTTACGATGATGGGTGATGTTTGAGTATTTATGAAGCCTTGAAGCGATGACAAAAGGGGGAAGTAAAGCCACTGGTGTCTTTCTTCACGGGTCGATTGAGGGTATAATAGGTTTCTTATGCTTTAGACTTAGAGAACTAACTCTCTTGGTGTCAAGTGATCTTAGTCGGACATTCGTTGGTCGACCTTGATGGCCCGTGGAAGGTATAAGCTCGTTTGGTGTTACATATATGTGTAAGTGAAGAGATGAGGAAAAGCTGTGTAATAAAGGTGCCTATAAGTTGGGGGGTGGCCGCCAGTCATTAATAAAGGGGGGGACAGACACAAACACTGACGCTGCATACCAGGCCATACCGCCTTAGCTGCTGTTGCCGCCCTCCTCCCACTGACATCAATATTCCCTCCCTCTCTGTCACTCTGTACATGTCATCCTACCTTACCTGCCTGTATGCCGGCCGTACTCTGTTTTGAATATGCCATGAGAAGCGGGGTAAGAGACCAATGAGGAACGGGCAACAACGTCGCAATGCCTCTTGCGCATACCAATCATGTGTGCCGACACTAGAGGCAGAGGGAGTGTGGTCAAGGATGCTCAGCCTATGTTTGCCTGGTCAATAAATGAGCCACCATCCATCAGGAGGGAAAAGGGCTAAAGGGTCGTTCGATCGGCCAGGATGGTTGCTTATTACATGGACTGGCATATAGTGGTCATGTAGGCGCAGAGTACCAGCCAGGTGAGATTTGGCAGGCCGGGAGGCACCTGGGCGGCATGAATGTGACAAAGCATATACATGGTTCGATTGGAGTTGGGAATGCAGCGACCAGGATCAGTGCAACACACACACACGCAAGATCTAGGATTACGTACGACTCAGCGACCGCACGTACATACTCCAACTGGCCAACTTGGGCCTAACCATGGTCGTGCTCTGGGGCCCTGGGACTCTGTGACTCGGTGTCCTGTCACTGGACGACAGCTCGCTGAGGCTCTGCGGGATACCCAAATGAAACCACACAGAACTGAAGCCAGTATCCCAAACCATCAAGATAGCAGCTCGAATACAGTACACGGCTTCTTATAGTGGTTGAATTCCACTTGGTCGTTTCGTGAGAGACAGCTCACGTGGTGCCCGAGCCAGATTAGGCATCTTCAGGGTAGCGCTAACCCCGCTTCCCCAGACCGCCAGTGGATCAAACACAGTTGGCCACCTCCACTGAATTTCCGGGGGAGATCCCGCCTGCAATGTGCATTGGTCAAGCCGTTTTGGGTGCAAGCGCTTCATCCTTCGTATCACGACTAAGTACCTAAGGTAGGGAGCCCTGACAGCCCGAGGGGGACTGACATTGATAAGTAGTAACCTTGGTCTGGCCGTTACCCAAGATGCCTGACAGCGAATACTAGAGTGCGAGTAGGTTATGTAATCAAGGTCATAACATATTTTCCACATTCCTGCTTTTTGGGGGTTGGGGAGGTTGGAACTTGGAAGTGCATGGCGCTTGTACATACGTACGACGTACGATTAGTATGGGGCACCTATTGTCGGAAGGGGACCCCTACATACTTGCCATTCGAGACACGAAGCTTCTGGTTCACGCTTCAATCAGAAGGTTCAGATGTAATCTCAGGGTCCCGGCGCCCAAGGCCCAAGGCCCAAAGCGGTATGGCAATTCGGGCATATGCCCGGAAGTGCGGGCCACAGTAATGGCCATCGCTGGAGAGTTAATAGTCAATAGTACATAACCAAATAATCTATACGACGTGCCTTCTTCAGATCCAATGGACACTCGAAGTGTCACTTAACTCCTTAACCTCCAACATATCTCAAGGCGTGGATGTAGACGTGCCATGAGCCGATCCGACAGGTGTACGGTAGTTTATGAACTAGGTAGATGAGCATATTTGAAGGAGCTGACGAGTTGCGACCAAGTCATTTGAACGAGACGCTGCAGTTATGCAAGCGATGGTGAAATACACAAGAAATCAACATTGTATACCCATAAAGCGGAATTGATCACTTCCAAGATTTCCTAAGATAGACTCCTTCGACCACAATTCGATATGAGGTGGTGTTTCAATGTTGTGTCGTGCGTGCCATTGTGTTCTGAGCTCTCAACTGAGTGGGCTTTCCTGTTTGCTTTGTTTGCTTTGCTCATTTAGTAGTGTTGACGTAGCGTTAAAGCGTCACGTGAAGAACCCACCCCCGTCCCTTCAGGAGTTCCTCAATCCAACTTCCTATCACGCCGATATCCGACGAGACCGTCATCGAGAGTCAGGCAGAATTCTGTATTGTATGAAATGCACTTATTGTTGGTTCGCCATGGCGAATCAACAGATAACGTAGCAAATGTCTAGTGAGTTGCGTCCCACTTCATCATTAGCAACAGCCATACCTACGCTACGGTTCATCTGGTCTAATCTTTCCTGGCGACAGTGCTGGCTCCCGCGACGCCTCCTTGACCAATCATGGAGTTCTCCAAGCCAAGCGACTTGCCGAACATCTTCTCTCGCCCGCTCCAGAAAACAGGTCCGAGTGCATTACACACATCTTTACATCAAATCTCCAACGAGCCTACAAAACAGCAGAAGCTGTGGCCGATGCTCAAGCTCGCAGTATCAGCCCAGACGGCGGGCCTCCTTACGTTGCCGATGTCGTGCAGCTTGCAGAACTTCGCGAGAAGGATTTTGGCTCCTCCGAGGGCAAGAAATTCGGCACAAAGTCCACTGCTGCCAACAATGAGGCTGCTGGGGAGCCCGCCAGGTCGGACGAGGAAGCACCTGCTGCCATGGTGGCCCGGGTGAACCGCTTCATCGATGTTCATTTGTTCCCCATAATCGAGCAATATGCGTCAAGCCATGCTAGAGTATTGGTTATAGCTCATGGCATAATCTTGAACTACCTGTTGAGAGCCTTGAATATCAAATTCGGGGCCAAGACATTGGAAAATAATGCAACTTGGAGTAACACTGGCGTGTTGCAGGCACTGATTAGAGCTCCAAAAAGCCATCGAGCAGGGGATACGCATAGCGAAAGCGAGGAGTCGGGCCGCTACCAAGCTAACAATCCTCGAAGAGCTCCCAAGAGTCCTCCTCTTCCACCTCAAATATACACATTCATTGTGCAATCCATCAATAATGTAGACCATCTCAAAGGTCTGAAGAAAACTAGGGGTGGCGTAGGCAGCGCACAGTTCGATCCTCGACAGCGCACTATGGACTCGTTTTTCGCATCGACGGCAAAGAAGCGCAAGGCTGAGGCAGAAGCGGATAGAGACTGAATAGAGCCACATTGGAACAAAGAGCAACCCGAGTGCCGCCCTTGGGGACCTACCGAGAATACTGCTGGATACATCGCTTTCCACCTACAAGGACGAAGAGGAACTGCCGTATCATGAGACGTTCCAAGTGAGATATGATGTTATTGTATAGATACATATATCTATCCACATGCATATCTATTGATATGAGCAACTCTTGGGTGGGCAATAAGTTGTAATCGATCAATGGTGTCGGCCGTCCATTAGATGTTGATTAGTGGGGACACTTATTGAAGTTGTTCATTGTGTCCCTAAATTGACCAAATGTTTCGGTCAATCGTTAGGCCGGTCGTCCAAGAGCGGGACCCACCATGGAAAAGTTCCCACTGCAAAAAAAAAAATCCTCCTACTTGTCACTCCAATGCTATATAATATAATCCTTACCTTCCACCAATTCTCCCAAGGCTTTCGTTCTTCTTCACCTTCACGAACAGCCTGGAAACCTGATGGACCAGGTCTTGCTACCAGTACCTCTTTAGCAGGAAACGGTGTGCGGATCGCTGCTCAACAGCGGCACCATTTTAGCGGTCCGTTGTCGCAATTGCATTGCAGCTTCGTACCCAGAGACAGGTAAGTCTGGCGGCCTACCGACCACAAACACTGAGAAGAAGCATCTCGGTGCGACGCCCCAATCGACTCGGTAACAAATCCAAAATGGTATGTTCAACACTCGAGCTCTCTTCTTGCCCATTCCCTTTTCATGATGAAAAAGCGTAATTCACAGACCTGTTCCGAATTTTAATGTGGAAACGATTTCGTCCAACCGCTATCTGACATTCTTACCCTTCTACCATTTTTTTCTCTGCCCAACCCTTTTTGAAGCTTGCGCTTACGAGAAATCAGTCTTCTTAGGTTCTTCATCCCAATCGCTCTGTGCGATGCTTTTTAGCAATACAAGCACTTCAAGTCAGCTTTTCTCACTCTGCTGTTGAAGTTGCAGGTCCAAACTATCGTACAAGACATGATGAATATAAACATGAAACCACTTCAGAATGCATATTACAATGATTGAACACGATGCCCGGTGATTGTATGAATTTATGTGACACATCCTGTAAAGTGAGTCCTCACTGTGCTATTCTTCGTCTTCTTCGTCTCGGTCGTCATCATCATCGTCATCGTCATCGTCATCGTCGAGCTCATTGGCTTCGGACGGCAATGAGCGTGGAAACCATCCGTACAGACTGAAGTCCACTGAGAGCTCGCCTAGCGAACCGGTGGAGACCTCGACCCCCTCGGCCTCGAGAGCCGCCGCCTGGTTCCGAGCACCGGAGGGTTGTGATCTAGGTACCCGTGAGTTCTGGATCCTGGGTGGTATTGGGAAGAGGCTCTACACTCTACACTGCCGTTGCTGGCCCATCATATCCATATGACATACCTGGGAGATATGAGCCCTTTCGAGTTGATGACTCTTTGCCATGGCACATTGTTATGGTTGTGTCGCGATTCCGCGTCTTGCGAGAGGTGCTTCAAGCAGACGCCTACCTGGCGAGGCCTCTGGGGAGTTCCCACCAACTTGGCAATGTGCCCGTAGGTCGTGACCTTGCCCGGCGGGATCTCGCGTACGGCGCTGTACACGGCTAAGAAGAAAGCGGCTGCTTCGTCCGAACGCGCCATGTCGACGACTGGTGGTTCGTACGACCGGTGTCGAAAAGCACGCAAGCTAGCTGAGCAAAGAAAGTAGTATCCTTTGTGGGCATACGCGATATGCGCCTTGAGGGCTTTTGTGAGGTTGATCTCGGGCTGTTTACGTTAACGGAAGAGGCGGTAGTGGGACACACTGGGACCAGGCTTCGCGAAGATCGTCCCAGGTTCGGGTTCGACAACGGCGAGTAGTACACTCTGGTCGGTACTGTTGGGGTAGTTCTGAGGATGAGGTTGAAGGTTAGAGAGGTTGTTGGTGGTGTTAGTGGGTAGATCAGGTACCGGGCAATTACAAGTTGGCTAAAGTACTCCTGAAGGTTCCGTGCTCGCTTAGTCTCGGGCGGTTGTTGTCCATGGTGGGCTCGGCGTAGGATTGCATCTTCAACGACACTAGTTCGTGAGGAATACAGTTCGTCTATTTCTTGTCCATCCAACCAGCTCCCACACATTGCGAACGCGATTCCAATGAGAACCCACAATGTTATCAAACTCGACCAGTCGTTGGGAACTCCGACTGATATCGACTTCGAAGCCATGCAGGCCATGACGACACGATGTACAATGTTGTAGCACATGGCGTGAGTAACGACCTCTACCCCTCCTTCCTTCCGGTCCCCTCCTCCGACATCTTGGAAGCTTTATCTTTATACCTACATCTATCCATACGTGTGTGTGTATATATATATATAACACTCAATTGCCCCCTCCCTTTCCAAACTCCCTTTCTCTCCTGCAAATCATCATCTTCTCCTGTTACATTGGCAACTTTGTATCCGATTCTACACCCAGAACTCTGAACGAACACAAGTAGTACGCACCGTGACTCACCATCACGGATACCTGCTTCTCCCTTGTTCTGCTCAGAGCACCCACTAACCACAATGGCAGGCTTGTACACTCGGTACGGGTCGTCATGATGGCGGCGATGGAAGCGATGGCCTCTTCGAACGGGTTTATCCAGACGTCACAATGGTTGACTACAAAATGACAATAAGTCATGATCATGAAGAAACTACCCTCACAAATCATCACTATCAGGTAATGGCTTGAGGCGAGCTGAGCCGGTGTTCGTGACTCTGTGCCTCCCATGTCGGACCATCACTTCTCCCCCATCCAACCACTTGTACTTCGCTGCAGTTGGAGATGGGGGTCGGGACTGATGAGATGAAGGGAGGCTCTTTCTTTTACTTCTCTCCTTCCTCGGAAGACCAAGAAGAAAAGAAAACAGAGCTCGTTCTGAGATTATACGGCGTAAAACTTGATCTGGATAATACCAGCGAAAGGATCATGCTCTCATTGTCCAATCCCCCCAACAGCCCTGACCGTTAATACTAACCCTTCTGCTCAGATAAACCATACCCACCACTACCACCGCAACAATGGCACCTGCTGTGACTCTGGACTGCGTTGAGCCCGCGACCCTCCCCCACAAGGGAGGCGTTCCCGTCGGAAATGTCAAGGCCAAGGCCGCCGACGTCGTCGATGGCAAGTGGAAGGACTTCACCTTCGAGACCATCCGCGAGTCGCAGGTCGCGCGCACTATGGCCCGCCGCTACTTCAACGACCTCGACACCTACGCCGAGTCCGACGTTGTCATTGTCGGCGCCGGGTCCTGCGGTCTGAGCACCGCTTACACCCTTGCCAAGGCCCGTCCCGACTTGAAGATTGCCATCATCGAGGCCAGTGTCTCGCCTGGTGAGTCGTGAAACCCCTAAAACCGACACATCCGCTAAGTACAGGATATTCTAACACATGACATAGGTGGTGGCGCATGGCTCGGCGGCCAGCTCTTCAGCGCGATGGTGATGCGCAAGCCCGCCGACAAGTTCCTGTCGGAGCTCGGCATCCCCTTCGACGACGAGGGCCCCTACGTCGTCGTCAAGCACGCAGCGCTCTTCACGTCGACGCTGCTGTCCAAGGTCCTGGGCTTCCCCAACGTGAAGCTCTTCAACGCGACCACGGTCGAGGACCTGATCACGCGCCGCGACGACTCGGCCCCGGGCGGCATCCGTGTCGCGGGCGTCGTCACCAACTGGACCCTGGTCGCCATGCACCACGAGGACCAGTCGTGCATGGACCCCAGCACCATCAACTGCCCGGTCATCGTCAGCACGACGGGCCACGACGGCCCCTTTGGCGCCTTCAGCGCCAAGCGCCTCGTCGGCATGGGCGCCCTCGAGAAGCTCGGCGGCATGCGCGGCCTTGACATGAACACGGCCGAGGACGCCATCGTCAAGGGCACCCGTGAGATCGTGCCGGGCCTCGTCTGCGGCGGCATGGAGCTCAGCGAGGTCGACGGCGCCAACCGCATGGGTCCCACCTTTGGCGCCATGGCCCTCTCGGGCGTCAAGGCTGCCGAGGAGGTCCTCGCTGTCTTCGACGAGCGCAAGAAGCAAAACGATGCTGCTTAAGAGAAGACTAAATTCACCGCTGCATTTTCTGTCACCTCTGCCTTTCCTTTTGCGGGGATAGGGGTTCTAAGAGTCCTCCCCATTTGCGCGGAGATTATGGGGCAAATTGTCTAAGGGAAAAGAAGGATATCTATCGTCTATTGAGCAAACACGACGAACATCATTGTTTATATTAACATATCCACTCATTTGGCACAAACCTGAATAAGCACGTCAAACTCGATCACCTATACGTCTCTTAGCTTTTTGTCTCCTAGTGTGTCGTCAATTTTCCTTCACACCTATCTCATGGGCATACCCCTTATGAAGATGTGCACCCCTACATTTGCTGATCGGACTGTGCCATTCATTATTTCAAGTACGATAGATGTCACGTATAGCTCATGGCATATCGAATATGATATGTAGCAGGGGGGAAAGAGACGCTCCACATTTCCGACAACTATATAGCAACTGACAGGCTGGCTGATTTCATATGCCTCCCCATGTTCATCAGGCCCCAATGAAAACATAACACCAGGATCTTCGCATGTTACATTTCTTGAAAGGAGCATCATCATAATACACAATCTCTCTCTTTTTCTCTCTCTGTCTCTTCGTCTCTCTCTGTCTTCTTTTCACATACTCGGCTCTCTCACTCACCTGCAACATCCCATCACCACCCGTCCCCAACCAGCCATTCACTTACTCCAGCTCGAGGTCAAGGAAGAGAAACATCAAAGGGGGTAGTAGTAGCAGCAGTAGTGTAAACAGTTTATCAAAAACGCGCGCAGAAGCAGAGAAACACGCTGCAACTTGTAGTGAAGAGAATACAAAGTAGAACAATATGAAACAACAACATTAGATAAAAACAAGTAGAAAGGAAACTGGAAATCAGAAACGGGTGCAAAAGTGGTATCTCAGAATGGACAATTCGGCTTGGGCCTCTCAAGCGGCATTCTTTCTCTCGTATGTAGAAGATTGTTTGGTTCCCTCTTCTGTTTCTTCACCTGCGGGTTTCCTCGCCTAAGCGAAGCAAAGGATGGCCGTGATGTCAGAAGCAAGGAGAGATTAAATTTAATGGGCGGACAAAGAAACGCTGTCGTGGGTGTCGTGAATGATCTGGAGTTCAATCTATCCGTAGACACGTCGCTATGCTCGCATGGTGTTTTAGTTTCGTTTCCCGTCCAAAGTCGTCGCAAATAGTAGGCCAGCCACACAGGGTTGACTACAGAAGAATGTGTATGGGTTGGGTCATAGTCGAAAGTGAAGTGAAGATCGTAAAAGAGAGGGCGAGAAGCGTAAGTGCCCAAGTAGATAACGCGAATCGAGAACCGGGCGCCTCGAATGCGATGTAGTGATAGAGTACAGAAGAGTACAGGTAGCGGCCGCAGGGTGAAGCAATACAACAACTAAGCCACCCTCAACCACCGAGCATGATGATTCGTAGTCGTCCAGGACGGCGGGGCAAGCTCAACATGAGATCGGACGGTGACGTGGTATCCATCAAAGTACAGGAGGTAAATGGCCAAAAACGCCAAGCAGACCAAGAGAACGGCCAGAATCGGCCACACCTAGAAGCAGTTGAGGCTGCCCTTCTTCTTTTTCTTGTTGTTGATGGCGTTCATCCGTTCTTCCAGGTGGGCGCGAGCCCTCTCGGCATCTTGGCGCTTCTTGCGTTCCTCCTCAACCTGGTGAAGGCTGTCTCGCCAGCGGCTATCCTGCTGCGGCTTCTCCTTGAGCTGTTTGACTTCGTTCTCGAGTTCCTGGGCGCGTTTGCGCCAAGCCTCACAGTCCGTCTTGACCTTGTTGGACTGCTTCTCGAGATCCGTCAAGGCCTCTTCCAGGGTTGAGGTCAATTGCTTCTCAGCATTGAGGTGCCGCTCAATGGAGCGAATACGGGCTTCTTGGTCTTCCCGGATCTGCAGGTTGGCCATATCGTTGCTTTGAGGTCGTCCGCCGCCCGGAGCTCCTGCCGAGGTAGGCGACGTTGCCCCACCAATGCCAGGCAGGGGAGGCAGAGGGATTGCTGGAGGAGGCGATGGCAAGGATGTATGCGACGCTGTCTTGCGGACTTGTTGCTGCTGTTGCTGCGAGCCAGCCTCGTCGAATTTAGCCTGTGGTAAAGTTAGCGGTTTGGGATTTGAGATTATATCGGCAGATTGAGAGCTTACCTGAAGGGCAGCGTATTCTTCCCTGATTGCCTCCAGCTCGCTCTGAGCCTTGATCCTTGCAGTAGTGGCTTCCTCAAGTTGAGATGCACGTTCGGTCTGCAAAGTTGACAAACGGTTGTTTGTGATCTGGGCTTGGTCGAAGTTGGTCTGCAACTGATCCTCAAGCTCCTCTACCAGGCGAGAGTGCTTCTTGTTCTTGACCTCAAGATCCGCCATCCGCTTCTTCAAAGCAGCAATCTGTTCGGAGACGGATGAGTACGGGCTCTTCACCTTTTCGCCATCTACCTGCAACAACTCATTCAGTGCCGACTTTACCGTCTCTAAATCGCGCATAATAGTGTTGTTGATAGAAGCAAGCTCGGAGACATGACCCTCAAGTTCGGCCTTCTTCCGCTTCTCGGCACCGAGTGCTTTCTGGTCGGCAATAAGGAGCTGAACACGCTCTGAGATCTTCTCAACGCTGACCTCAAGACCCATGGCATATGCAACTTCCGTGGCTACCTTCATCAGCTCATCACGAGCTTCAGATAGATCGCTCTCCAGGATGCGGATATTCTCGGCATGCTCCGTCATGAGAATGGAAAGCTGTGACTCGTACTCCTCCTTAGACCCGGCCTGGATCTCGTCGATGTCCTTTGCATGCTCAGCCTCAAGCTCATCAAAGCTCTCCTGGTGGCTCTTGATCGTTGCCTCGTGTTGGGCAATCTGTGCCTCTAGCTTTCCAAGGAGATCCTTGTGCTTAGCCGACTCTGCAGCGGCCAAGTCTCGAGCACGTGTAGCCTCCTCGAGTTGGCTCTTCGCGGTAGAGTGGGCGCTCTCAAGCTCAGAGACCTTGGCGGCATTACTGTCGATGATGGCCTTGTAATCGCCAATCTCCTTGTTGAGGGCCGTGATCAGGTCTTGATGTTTGGCATCCGCATCCTTGGGTTGCTCTTCACCCTGTGAGTTCTCACGGACCTGGCTGTAATTTGCGTTGACCTCGGCAACTCGCGCCTCAAGCTCCTTGATGGTCTGCTGCATAGTTTGTTCCGTGGCCTGCATATTATCGAGGGTGGCCTGGTGCTTGCCTTCCCAGCCCGCAAGTTCCGATTGCAATTCCGCGATCTTCTTCTCGTGCGCAGAAACCAGCTCATCGTCGGCGGCGGGAGCTTCCGTGGGAGCCGACCGGGCAGCAGAGACTTCTCGCATAGAAGCTCGCAGAGATTCAAGCTCCTTCATGAGTTCGGTTTCGCGCGCGGCATGTACTTCTTGCATCTGCCGGAGTTGAGCTTCGTTCTGTTCGAGCTGATTCTTCAATGTCGCAATCATGGACATGTCCATGGGACTAGACTTCAAACTCGATCGTTCGCGTGTCAAGCCGTTGATGATTGTCATTTTTGTCTCCATTTCCTTCCTGGTATTATTGACATCTGCCTCGAGCTCCTGGATGCGCTCGGATCTAGCGTACAGCTCATGCATGGCGGCGTTGAGGTTAAGCTCGAAGTTCTGCATGACGTCCGGCTGTTCCTCAAAGTTGTCTGCGGCAATATTTCGCAGCGAGGCGAAGGACCGATGTGCCCGGTCAATGATCATAACATTTTGACTGGACTTGCGGCGAATAACCGGGGTGGCACTTCGTGGGGATGTGGGTTCGGCGTGCTTAGCCCTTATGACTTCTGTTTTCAGCTCTTCTACCATATCCAAGGCTTCCTGGTGCTGTTCTTCAAGCTGGGCGTATTTCTCAGCAAGCTTCTTCTCTGCAGACTCCTTCTCGAGAGCAAGCGACTTGAGCTTTTCCAATTCCGAAGCCAGCGCTTCATCATTGTTTGCTGTCTCGGCAATCAGCGTCTCCCTTGACTCAGAAGGCTTGGGAGTCATCGAATCCGGAAGTTCAGTGGAATCGACAGTAGCCGGGGAGTCCATAGCTGAAGATAGCTCCGAGGAAAGCGAGCGCGATGATAAGCGGGTCCCATCCTTGACGTCGCTGGACTGGGCGTCGGATAAAAAAGAGGGCGGCCGGGTTTCTTCGGGCGATGTGACGGAGATGACGGAGTCGCGTTGTCGGCTAGGATGCTTAGCCTCGTCCACAGCATCCTGAAGCTCAGCTAGCGTTCTGAGGGCTTCTTCATATTTGTTATGGAGAGCATCGAACTCTTGTAGGGTACTCTCGTGTTCCACGCGGAGGTGAACAAGCTCTTCGGTGACGTTCTCCAGTTTATCGGCAACAAACTTGCTTTGCGCAGGGCTAGGAGGTGGCAGCTCGTGAGCTTCCTCTTCGGATTTTTTACCGTTGCGTTGGCTGACCTCCTCGTCATCCGATACTGCCTCGGCCTGGGCAGCAGCAGGCTTGGTCGATTCTTCTTCAGGTTCCTCCTCACCAACTTCCGGGAGAGTAGAGCGTCGGCCTTGGACAGTAGGCGGTCGGCTCGACTGGCCCCTGGCCGCTCGCTCGGCGATGCGGCGGCTCGCAAACCCATTTGTGTTTGATTCAGACGGGCCATCGGGCTGCTTCCCGTCTGGCTGGATATTGTCAAGTTCATGAAGCAAGTTGTCGAGCTTGCCCAGACTGCGTTGCCTCTCGATAACTTGTTCGAGACGATCAATCTCACGCTGCATTAGCTCCGTATCTTGGTCGGCCTCGGCAAGTCTTTCCTCCAGGGTCGAGATGTAGTCCTCGGCGGCAGCCTCGTTCTCCCGAACACGTGCGATTTCCTTCCGTAATTCGAGTATGATCGTTGCGTTCTTTTCTTCGCCCGAGGTATGCCCATCGAGCTTGGCTTCCAGGTCATGAAGGTAGTTTTCTGTGTTGGCCTCGCGATCCATCAACTTCTGCAAACGGGCCTGGAGCTGCGTGTTGATTGTCTCAATGTAGGCGCATTTGCTTTCTTTCTCTAGGAGGTTGGTCTCGGTGTTGGACAGAGTAGTACGAGTACTGGAAAGGGACTGTTCGAGTGACTGGATCGTCTTTTCGTACTCGAGAACCACTTGCTCGACGGCTTGGGCAAAGGAGTTGGATCGGTTAAGACGCTCGGTTGCGGTGTCTCCGGCGCTCTCCTCCATTTGCTGGTTCTCAGCCTCCTCGTTGTCTCGCGCCTTCGCCATCTCGGCAATTAGCTTAGCATGACGTTGGCTAAGAGTAGTGTAGTTCTCCTGAACGTCCAGTAGTTGATTTTGGAGTTCCGCCTCGCGCTCGTTGTTGAGTCGCTCGGACCTCTCACTGGTGGCCAAATTGCGGCGCTCATTTCCGCCACGCTCAGCACTATGGATCTGCTCACGCAAAAAGGCCACTTCAGCCTTGAGCCGCTCAATGATTGCCTGCTTGTCACCCTCCTCCACAGCTTGAATCCTAGGCTTGCTCTGGATAGCACGGGCGCGTTGGGCGTATTGAACCGTATTTAAGGTTTCGCTGAGATGAAATTCGGCCGGCGTAACACATGCAATCATATACGTAATAGCATTGCCACCAAGAGAGTCTTGGAGCAGACGTGTAAGTCTGGAATCGCGGTATGACACGTGTGCGCCGTGGGATCGCGAAGAAAGCTGCGAGATGACCTTGCCTAGCGCGGCCAGGCCGGCATTGATCGAAATTCCTTCTTTCGCCCGATCACCTTGCGCGCCGGTGTTTTTCAGACGTTCGCTACCCGCCAAGTCGACGAAATGCAGCTTGCTGTCTGTCGTCACCCAGGTTTCGGCTCCAGTCATGGCTTCGATAGGTACCGAAAATCGCTTGTTGACTCCCTCCGTGGACTGCGACTTGGCTTTTCGTTGAACAAGGTTGAGACTGAAAACGGCATGGGAACGCGATGACTTCGCGTTGATAGCTGTGGCATCAGTCTGACGGATGGCAGAGCCGAAATTCAAGGCGTTCATCAAGTCTTCCATCGAGTGGATGTCCATCTGACGGAGACCAGTAAGAATGATGTTACCCTTGGTATCCTCGCGGATGGTGACCGTGCCTCGTTCATGCTGGGGCGTTGTCTCGGGAACAAGCAAGTCGCGAAGCTGCTCGTTGTAGATCTCAACGTACGTGGCTTTCAGTTGCCAAGTCTTCTCAGCCGATGCGTTCGCTGATGGCGAACTCGGTCCTACAGAGTATCGCTGGGGTGTACGAAGCCCGGACATGGAATTGCGGTTGGACTTCTTGGATGGGCCTTCCAGTTTCTCGAAAAGCTCAGTCGCTGCGCGGGGAATAACTCCCATCCTGTCGAGATCATGTTGTTCTACGGGACCCGAAGTACCCATGGTGAAGGACTTTCCAGCACCAGATTGACCGTACGCCAACAATGACACATTGTAACCTTGCAAGAAAGCATTCACACTCTCGCTGAGGTACTCCCAGACACCCTCCTGATCGGTTTCGGGGGAAAAGACGCGATCGAACACAAAGAGCTTCTTGCCCTGCGGCGCATCAATCGATAGACTCGTTGCCGAAGTTGCCTGGACCATGGAACGCTGGAAACGTTGGGGGATCAAGTCGAAACCGGGGTCGGTAGCTTGTAGAGGCGGTCGCACTCGGATGACTGCATATAGGTGTACAAGTTAGCCATAGTCACAGTATGGTGAAGGTCAAAAACATCCTGCCGTCTTCTCGGGCCTCTAGCTAGCGCCGAGAGCCTAGCTTCGAAGCATGTAGAGATAAACAGGGCTATTAGTCCACTTACCAACTTTGACTGCCGTCCGGCCTCCATCTTCGTCAGACGCTCTGCTTTTGCTGTTTAGGCTCATGCGACTGTTGCTTCGCGGTGAGGGCCTTATCATGGCGCTGGCGGGTCGCGGCATCATGCTTGGTGAACCCGGGGGTGAACTAGCCATGATGGCGAGGGTTGTCTCTGTCTACGAAGAGACACCCGGCGCAGGAGTTTCGTTTTACGACAAAATCTCGAGAGTAGCGCGCGAAAAACCGTGGGAATTGTTTGGCAAGGCAGTGAAGCGGGCAAATGGGCTTGCCTGATGCCGAGTTTTCTTTTATTGATTGCGTCGAAATGCAAAGGTTGGCCAATTCATGCGAATTGTCGTGGGAAGGTCGTGGCAGGGAATCCTAAAGAGCGAGGTGAACCCCAGATCCCAGAGTGCCGGCCGGGAAAGGAATGTAGGAGTCGGGTTGGCCTCGAAGGTGTCTAAACACCCCTTTGCATGAGGACTTTCTTTGCGGCCACGCTGAACTAATTGCCGCGATTCCCTTCAGTCGACATATGGGTTGTGTCTCGTCGCAACGGCTGGAGAGGGAAGGAAAAGATTGTAAAGAAGTTGCAGAAGGATGTGCAACGGGGGGGTGTTGGTTCAATTTCCAAAAATCCCCAGATCATTAGCAAACAGGGACAGGCCTAGACTCGCGCGGCACAGCACAGTCTGCTTCTGTTATCATACCCGACAGGCCTGTTGCTGTTGGTAAGAATTAATGATTGTGGATGGACGGACAGCGCTGCACGTATTGCCTGGCCTTTTCGTTGTTGTTGTTGTTTTTGTCGTGTCTACTTTTGAATACACACACATACACACACACACATACACACATAGGCACCACAAACAAGTGACTGGCTGTGTTATGTATCGTATGAAGATTGATTGTCGCGGGCAGCGAAAGTGGCAGTCACGGACGACACAAGGGGTATAGTGATTATTATCTGCCTGGTATAAAATCAGGGGGGGGGGGGCCAGCGGGAAAAAGAGTGCGGCAGGGTGGGTTGGGGGGTAGGTAACCTTAGGTACTTCCCATCGCAGGTAGGCAGGCAGATCATGGAGCAGCGGCTAGCGGGAGCAGAGGCTAGAGGCGCCGAGATGATAAATTTGGGGGTCAATTGATGAAACATATTCGGGGTATGGCCTTGTTGGCTCACAAATGGCCATGTCCACCTTTTTCCTGTCCCTGCCGCCATGCCCAAACAAGCGGACCAGCTATGCAAGCTGCACTTCTGGTGCAGGGTCGCTGGCTCAATCCGGCATAGGCCAAATTAAACTCGTGTCGGCTGGGAAAGACGAGGGTCCCAAGCGTTGTCAGCCTTTGATTGGGATTCTGATCAGTGATCGTCCATCACCGGCACGTTCTCTACGTGTGTATAAGCGCGGACGTGGTGGCGCGAGCATCCAACTTCCCATCTTGCCATGTGGTGCACGCCCGCGTAACCTAGGTTAGGGATGCGCGTCCATCCATGGAGATGCAGACACAGACACAGACACAGACACAGACACAGATCCCAAATTCTACTTACTGATTAACCTTACCTGGAGTTACACCTTCCCGTAACGCCCGACGTGGCACGAGGGGGGCAGATTACAGGTAGGCTGGGCGCATACTGCATTCTTGTGGCTATATATAAAGAGGTCACTAAACCGCTGCTGTGCTGATTGGTGGCGGCGACGAAGAAACGTCTGAAACGGTCTGATAAGGTTCCATGTCAAGAGACAGGCAGACTTGTTCAAGTCCTGTCAACGACGACAATCTGAGACCTGGGACGCAACGCATCAATCTGCCAGGCTGTTCAACCACCCAGTTGTTGGCAATGGCAGTGGCAGTGGCAGTGGCAGTGCCTGAATGCTTCAGACGAAGCCTGTTACTGTGTTGGGGGAGAATCACCTTACCGGATGAGCCTATATTCCAGATGGCCATATAAGAGACGAGGGTCGGGGTGGAACATTTGAATCATGATAGGTTTGGAAAGACAGCGCACGCGACGCACTCATCCCCCTTCCCTCTTCCAGCTACCGCATAATCGCTTCCATCAACTCCGCGTACTGTGTAGGTGGGATTATGCAAGCTAGTACTCCGTAGGTTAGTTAACCTACCTACATGTTGACCTACGGTATGTAAGTACGGCATAGGAGCCAGCAGACGATTCTATCAGTAGGAAGGAGACAGGTACAGTACCCTGACAGTGAACGTGTGTGGCGCCCCATGAAAAACACCCAACGCCCGACAAACCCGAGAAAGCGACGACGGGTAATGAGGGAGAACGCGGTCAGCCGGCGACCGAACCAATTTGATGTGAGTGGTGGCTCGATGGAGGTGGGAGGTTAGCAGGTAAGGTGGTTGAAGGTGCGCTTTGGACGCTTTTGGCGCAGAGCATACTTGCAGTGGAGTCTCTGTCTCCCTGGCTCGCGCAGGAACCAACCAAGCTTGCAGCTCACCCATGCCAGGGACCAGGAGTGCAGAGAAAAAGCAAGGGACCAGGAGAGGACTAAGCAGAAAAAGATGCACCACCATGCACACGGAAAGGGGGGAGCCAATTGGGGTGTGGGGAGTGGCCAAGGCCACAATCAGCGACAAGCGTACGCTCCTCACGCTATGTTTGTAGGTATGTACTTTACATAACATACACGATAGCAACAGCAGTACTCCGTAATAATAACAGTAGCAGCTCTGAACACCCGCGCCTGGCTCATCTCTTATACGGAACTAACTGTCTGCCCGTCTTCAGATTTCAACCGATCTCCAGATCCGTCCGTATCCCCTCTTTCGGATGGAATTGGAACCGTTCAAAGGACTGGACAAGTACCGGTGTCTTACACGTAGAGAGGAACAACAGGCCAGAAGCAAAGTGGTGCATTCAGCTTCTTCGAATGCCAATAGTTCAATGTGTTACTGACTCACTAACGTCGGTATGAAAGATTGCACCGAGTAATAAGTAAAATAGAGGCTTATCAATCGTGACGGTTCATCTCTTCGAAGTAGCCACGATCGCCTAGTAGCGCCGTAGCTGGTAGCGTATGCAGAAGCGGGAAGCTTGAGCCTTGCGGAATCTTTAAGCGTGCAACGGCGCAATCAAATGGCAGTGCGGTGGTGAAGAAAATCGTGTCAGTCACCGCAGACCCCTCCCATCTAGTCGTAGAACTATCGATGGAATCTTTTGGAGAAGCTTGCCATGATTCCGTCAATCTCCAACTCCCCAACACTGTACTCCGTACGGTAATTGCATTCGTTATGTCCGTGGCCTCAGTCCACTTGACATGCAAACGTTTCCAAGCTTGTGTCGTGGAAGCAGATGGCATATTCTTGGGTGGTTCGCTACAGAGGTAGTCAAGTAGTTCCTCTTCCCGCATCAGGTTAACTTGCCGTTTCTCATGTATGGCTGACATATGCAGATTATCGGGAAAGGGGGGG
>QUSE01000010.1:5413760-5444574 GCA_006508115.1 Apiospora malaysiana
GGGGGGGATTGCGGGTTTGCACCGTGGCCCTTCTTACTTGATTAAACACCATCCACATTTCTTTACATCGCATCGCATCGATGCAAGTGACCGAGCGATTGCTTCGTCACCCAAAGACGTGCTCCATTATGTGAATAATAAACTCCGACTGGATTGTTGGTGAGCCGCTCCGCTCCCCACATTGACAAACAACAACCAAACAGTATTTCATGTCATTCCAAGCACCGACGGTAAACTGTTGCCTCAGCTACTAAGATCCTATCTTTTTGTATTTAGATCTGAGGTATACACTGCTAGGCAGCAGTATACTCTCTTTGTTTGGGAAAGGTATATTAACCCTTCCCTCTCTCCAGATAGAGTAGTTAGATCTTCATCCTGAATATCACTCCTATTGCAGAGCATCATAAACGTCATGGTTGGATGCGGTGCTAGGAGGAAGGGATCCCGGCTCCCGAGACTTGCAGTAAGTATGTTCCGGGTCGCTTCCGGTGTACAAAGGATCGCTCGGGGACACATGGTTCGGTTCCTTTGGGCAATTGCTGTGCCGCTCGTACACATGTATGTACAGGGCTGCTGCCCAGGGCGTCTTGCGTTACCCTCTGGTGTATTACCCTTCCCGCATTTGCAATACGATCATGCCCAACCCAGCAAGAAAACGAACCAACTCTTGCGTGTGCTCGGTCCTGGATTGGGAAGAAATTCAGGTCTAGACCACCAGGGCGCCAGACGCGATTGGCTGTGTTGTGATGGGTCACTCAAGAACCTGGTTTGCATACAATCCACCAATGCCGGTACTTTGGGACGATCGTCTGTCGTCGATATCTCGGTACTGATATAGGTTACGTGGGAATTGGGGTCCGACGTTGATCACCGTGATGAAGTCGCAACGCGCCATGACTTCTCTAGTCGCGAACCTGGTATTTCATTTAACATTCCGTGTTGAAACATAGGTAACCACAAACGTACTGACAGGTAAGTTCCCGAATCCTTCCGCGGAAGTGTACCGGCCGTGGCGCCGCCGCCGATGGTGGAGCCACCCTCCTGAAGCTCCGCGTCAGTGTCGAGGAACAACCTCTCGGAGTTAGGGGCATGTTGAGTGGTTGCGACAATTATAACATCAATTATTACCTTACCACCCTAATTAGATAATACGACATCGACGGTGCGTATCACGATGTTGGGGCATCCATTCTGCACCCCGCATTCCCGCTTAAATCCAACCCGCCGCCAGGTCCATCCCTCCCGCTGCGCGGCATTGAGTAACGAGGGGTCGGCTATTTACATACAGTTAAGTAGAGGTACAGTATGTAGACATATATAGCCAGAACTTCTTAAATCTCGTATTGTATTATTTGACCTTCACATTGCTAGACTTTTCTCCAATAGAACTGGCGTGCGGTCGAGCAGCGGCATTTGAAACTCAAAGTCTACATTATCCTATCAAGGACATCTACTGCGAGCTTACTACCCGTGCGTCCTCTGGGCTTCAGCGATACTACATCACTCTAAGTGGACTAAATGAGATATATCAAGTGCAATTGGTTTAATGCCGTTTAAGGTTTTTTCAGCTTACTGGATTGCTACCCATTAATACTTGTCGGCTATGTAACCTCAACATCGGAGTCCCTCCTTACAGGGGACGGATGGGACATGTCACCGAAACTACATACCCGATGTCAACATCCTGCTACTGTCGCTAAAAGATAACAACTAGTTCCAGTAGGCAAATGGGGTTGACGATTCTTCTCATGGCAGATGTCATCTCTCCATGGTAGTACCTACGAATTAACCGTCTAGAAGCCGTTGCGAGTTCAAAATGAGCTCGACTCTCCAGGCCTTTCCAACTCTATGAAAAGCGCTAGATATATCAATGTAATAAGGGTAAAAAGGCACCTGAAACTTTCCTCCATGATGCTCCTTTCCACATACGTTCTTTGGCGATGTGCGAACAGCCGCTTCATGTGATATCGCCCTAATGCACTCACGGGGCGCGGCTCTTTCGACTTTTGAACCAAGGTGCAGATAAATCTTGCCGTTTTGTCCAACGACGGATGTCTGGTGGAAATAGACTGTTCTCGACTTGTGAGCGCCCTTACCCCCTACGTTGCGTCATTGCCATATTCCTGGCCTCCCCCACACACCAGTCTGCGTCTACATAGAGTACATACTGGAAAACACGAATTGGGGCTCCGGTGCCAAGGTGGTGCTACCTGGATGGTGCCTAAGTCGTCGTTCTGGTAGCGAGCCTGCTGCAGGTATCAGGTGAGGGCTTCTACAATACTTCCGTGCGCTCACCTTCGACCCAGCCGGCAGTCGCGCAGCGCCGCAGTGCTTGATAACCTATCAACCAATCTCGACTGCCGGGGTCGGCGATCTGGCAAGAACATGTAGTTGCCCCTCATTGTCTCGGTTACGGCGCTCGTTCCCACCAGACCCCCGAGAGAGCGTGTCAAGTGAGGGGAAGGTCGTATCGTCGTGTGCTTGAGTCTACCTACAAACGATAAGGTCCATGTTAAGATAAGTACGCATGCAAGGTGGCCATTTCTAGGTATGAGTCAAGAAACGATCTGTAGAGGAATCTAATGCTCATGAAAAGGGGCTGGTCCGTCACTACCCTGGCGCGTCGTTGCCCCTTACAAGCGCCCTGGAGAGATCATAGTCAAGGCGGAAGTAGTGGAAAGCAAATCTGTAATTTATCCCGAACACGGTATTATACTGCGACGATGAAGCCTGTGTATACCAAAGTTGGTCTCCCTGGAGCTACAAGAGCCGCTGATCTTATCTTATAGTAACCCTCAAGGCTCAAGGCTTGGTATTGGCCAAGTCGAACCACTAGAGGGGTAGCCTTGACTGATCGAAGTGTTCTACAAGTTGCATGAGACATCTAACAATTTCCTCGCCACATCTGGGTAAGGTAGAGATGGTCAACAGATCTTACGGATGCCTTTAATACCAGGTAAGTGTATCTTCCGGGGGGGGGGGGGGGGGGGGGGGGGGGCGGGTGCGGNCCCCCCCCCCCCCCCCCCCCCCCCCCCCCCCCCCCCCCCCCCCCCCCCCCCCCCCCCCCCCCCCCCCCCCCCCCCCCCCCCCCCCCCCCCCCCCCCCCCCCCCCCCCCCCCCCCCCCCCCCCCCCCCCCCCCCCCCCCCCCCCCCCCCCCCCCCCCCCCCCCCCCCCCCCCCCCCCCCCCCCCCCCCCCCCCCCCCCCCCCCCCCCCCCCCCCCCCCCCCCCCCCCCCCCCCCCCCCCCCCCCCCCCCCCCCCCCCCCCCCCCCCCCCCCCCCCCCCCCCCCCCCCCCCCCCCCCTGTACGAGTCTGCATGAGCACAAGTGGGTAGTAGATTTTCGGGCGACTTGAAATAGTTTGGATGACGCAGTCTCACCTGCAAGACCATGGTGCCAAAGCAATCCGTATCATCCCGTAGAATTGATTCTTTGTGCACCCTGAGGCTAATACCTGGAATTATCGGCTCTCATATCAGCCAACCTGGGCGAATGTCTCATCTCAGGTAGTTTCCGTGGCCCCAGCAATATTTCCAACTCGAGATGAATTTTGCCTTAGCTCGTCTTTCCTCGCCTTCTCCAACATCAGGTTGTTATGACTGAAGTTCATGTCTGGTAGCTTAAGAGTTGAAAGGACGATTAGCTTAGTTTACACACCAAGTTTCATCTGCCCCGGGGACTGGGCACCCGTGGTTGTCCTGCCACATCTCAATTATTTGCCCAATAAAATGGTTGAATTATCATTTGAGAGTCGAATTGGGCCAGCCATGCAATCGTTGTTAATTATTGAACATTAACCCGACTCACGTTGAAGGAACTGCCTTCTGCATTGCTTGTTACTATATATCTATTAGGTAAGCCATCACGTGGTTTTGCGCAACATTCGCGAATACGCAAAGTGGGCTTCAACGCGTCACCACTCTTTTCCACCTCCGACTTGACTTGGCTTCAATCAACCAATTGGCCGGATCTAAACGGCATCCAAGGAGGCTTTTGCTAATACCAATGTTTTAACGTTCTTTTCAGGGACGCCGATCGGAGCTCATCGGCATCGAGCTCGATTCTTGCTCCAACACACGCAAAATGCCCGCCGAAGTCATCGACCTCATCTCGAGCGACAGCCCGTGCCCAACATCTCCGTTTTTGAACCCAGGGCGCGCGGGGATTGCATCATCGCCACCCAAAAGTGCGTTGACGTATGAAAACATCCACGTCGATGACTTACTCGGTTCGAATGATATCGTTTCTACCGGAGCAACGCGAGATGCCGTGTCCTCGATTCAGTCCACAACGAAACGCGACAATGATTATCTTTTCCTGGAAGATGACTTTGATATAACGGGCGACCTGGATGGGTTTGATACAGCCAGTAACAGAGGGCCACATCCAAATGATACCAAGAACCGCAGCAGCTACAGCAGGTCGTCGACCTGGGCGGCTGCAACAACAGGGGCCAAAGCCGAGACGAAAGCTCCTATGCGCCCATCGAATTTTGGTAGATGGAACTCGATCGCCGAACCTATAGATAACAGTAGCGACCCAATCGATCTGACGAAAGACAATGCCCTGGAGATATCGCCTTGGCCAGAGCCAGCACGTGTGAAAAACACCGCAAAATTACCCTGCGCAGGAGCAGCCAGTAAACCGTCAAAGAAGGCTACAGAAAACGTGCCCAATTCAAGCGATCCTTTCGCTTCTAGTTCCCCTGTTTGGCCAAACCCGGCCTTGAACGTGGACTTGGATATTGCTAGCGATCTCTCCTTTGTTTCGCCCATCAAGTCAAAAAAGACTGAGAAAGCGGCTTGGGATCCGATATCTAGTTCTATGCCAGAATGCCACACGAAGCATGGATCTAGTCCTGGGGAAAGCCCAGATCATCGGCTGCCCAAGCGCAAAGCGGAAATTCTTGTACTCGATGATGACGATGAATCGGACGAGTTTCCAGAGCTTAACGCCATCGACTTCTCCAAGCTAAAAAGCAAGAGTGCAGGCCGTTCTTTCAGCGAGTCTCCACGGAAGGCTACCAAGGTGCAAGCACAAGTGCCCAAGAAGGCTGTGCCATTGACTGCGGACCAGAAAGACTGGGAGAAAAGACGCAAGGAGCGAGAGCGAGAAGCGGAAAAGGAGCGCAAGCGTATCGAAAAGGAGCGTGCCAAGGAACAGCGTGCTCTGGAGAAAACGAAACAGAAGGCACTGGATGAAGTCAACAAGCTGAAAACTGACAAGAAAGCATCCACCTCGGAGATGATTGTTGACTTGCCTCAGAGCTTTGCACCTGGCATCACATTACAAGTCAACAAGATATTAGAGGAACTCGAAGTCCAACGGCACACTTGGCATAGTCAACCCGTCGACCACATAGTAAAGTGGCGAAGGAAAGTCCAGTCGTGTTATAACGAAGACCTAGGATATGTAAGTATCGCTTACTCTTTTCTCGATGAGCACCTGTTTACTCAACCAATGTAGTGGGAGCCAATACCGCTACAAATCACCCCTGAAAACCATATCTTAGTGGTCGTCGAAGCACCTGAGTTCGTTAAGCTCGCGCTTGGAACCGAGGGCCACGATATCGACGCACACCTATTAAAGATGAGAATACATTTCCCTAACGAGACAATCATATATCTTCTTGAAGGTATTGATGTTTGGATGCGAAAGAATCGGAACGCTCGCAATCGACAATTTACCAATGCGGTTCGCGGCAATGGCGACGATGCACCGGGCCCATCTAGGCGAAGGAACGCGGCAACTCATGAAGTCGTTGACGAGGACACCATTGAGGATGCGCTTGTTGCCTTGCAGTGTCACCCAGGCGTGCTTATCCATAATACCGCCATTGCCGTGGAGACGGCGCAGTGGATCGCCATATTCACGCAACACATCTCTACGATCCCGTACCGCAAGGCTAAGGACTTGACGGCGGCTTCGGCTGGTTTTTGTATGGAATCGGGACAGGTCCGGACCGGCGAGAGTCCGACCGAGATATTTGTCCGCATGCTGCAGGAGAACGCACGCATTACCGCTCCGATGGCGTACGGCATCGTCAACAAGTATAAGTCTGTGTCGGAGTTGGTGAAAGGGTTCGAGGAGGAGGGCCCCTTGGCCTTGGAAAACTGCAGAAAGAGCGCAAACAAGGATGGCGCTCTTACCGACCGCACGCTCGGTCAGGCTGCCAGCAGGCGGTTGTATAAGATATTTACGGGGCGTGATGAGAACAGCACCGACATTTAGAACTTCTTGGGAAGTATGTATTGGTTGTCTTCTTGGCATTGCGATGCTGTGTGTCTCGAAGACTTGACGGATGGCCACAAAAGGCCCTTTACGGTTTATGCGCCTTCGGAACATCATTGATACCCATGCTAATGACCAACGGATGTGTTTGAATTTTGGAGGATCAAAGAAGCCAATTTTTATTTCACTCCAGTAAAGGACAGACATAAGTTAAGATAATGACCTTCCAGTGAAATCCGACATCGTTACCGCCGGTTATTGTTTCCTGGAATGGTGATACCCGGTGACAGTGACAAAACCAACAAGAGGAAAATCCAAAGCGACCGTTCCGATCCAGCCTTATAGAAACGTAGCATCGATCACTCCTCTTCGTGGTATAGCTCAAGCCCCTCGACCTCCATCTCGAAGCCTTCGGTCCCGATGGCTCCTACCGTGATGGTATTAACGTCGCCCGCGTCGAGCCGCAAGCGCACCGGCACCGTATGATGATGTCCTGCCCGCGAATTGTATTCAGAGAGATTGACGGGCGTCCCCTGGTGCTCGTCGTTGACCTTGACGTACGCCTCACCCATGGCCGGGTCGTTGACCGTGTACCGTATTGATACCCACTCCTGATTAGGGGAGGATGAGGTTGCGAGTCCGAGGCCGGATACATTCCGGAACGCCACCTCGTCTCCCGCACGTAGGCGCCGGACCATGGTCTGATTTTGTTGTCTAGAAGCAGCGCGACAGCCGACGTCATCGCCCAAACAACGCTTCGGTATTGTCGCCAGGCGTGCTGAGTCTCCAGAAGCCTCAGCCTCCGCCGCAGTGTACCGTTTCCTTGTCGCCGGAAACGAAACCACACCCGTGACGGGATTGACCTTCCACATGGCATGGTATTCCAGGGTAACAGTTCTGGCTTTAGAATCGACCACGGCGGGCAGCCAGACATAATTAGAAGCCGCGGTGCCCTTGCTGTCCCAGGCGTCGCCCATGTACACATGTGTCGTGGCCTGGGTTCCCGACACTACGAACTCGTACGTGTTTTGCGAGTTATACGTCTTCTGGCTGGGGGGCGCGATATCGGACGGCCCCGTCCAGGGGCCCGCAAGGGACGTGGACCAAAAGGCCTGGTTGGCGTTTGCGCGATAGCCAGTCTTGCCCGAGACGATGAGGAAATAGACGCCGTCGGCCTCGAGGATGCCGGGGGCCTCGTAGGCGCCCTTGGCTGTGAAACAGGCAATATCAGCATATGCAGTTGAATTTCATAAGTTACCGCGTGTGAGGTTGAGATCAAATCTTACACAGTGAACTAGCCAGGTTCCCGATGGACCCGTCGCTGTTGATCTTGTTGATTTGTACCGTGTTGTGATCGGCGCTCGTCAGGAGATACCAAGCGTCTCAGCGCATCCATGAGGTCAGCTTTCCATCCCGCGATATGGACTCGGTAGTATTGGTAGCGATTACTCACTAGTAGCCTTGTCGAAGAACATCCCCGTGTCTGAGTACGAATACTTGTTCGGCGGAAGTAGCCCCTTGGACCTTTGGCTATATCCTCCGACAAATTGCGAGGAGGATAGCGATAGGACGTTTCTGTCTTGTTGCCCATAAAGCTAGGCATGCGTTTCCCAGGAGATCTCGTCAGTCATGTTCCTTCTTTCTCTAAACGCACATTTTAGACCACGCGCCGAGTCTACCACGACTCACCCAGAATGAAGACCCATTGGGACTAGCGAACTTGGGTCGCCACATCCCCGTGACGCTGGGAGCTTGCTGTCCAAGATTCTCCCAGTCGACGAGGTCAGTCGACTGGTACATCAAAGGCGTCTGGTCTGTGATATTCAGTTTCATCAGTTATCCGAGTGACCAACCTGTTCTCCCTTCTAATAATGACTAGCTTGATTGACCAAGAAACCCGTACTCACTGTCACTGGCACTATAACCTATCCAGTACCATGTTGCACCACGCTGGACAACGCCTCCGCCATGGGCGTCAATTTTCTTTCCCGTGGTATCGTGCCAAACAGCGCCGGGAACGATCCACGACGCACACCAGACCGTACGTAGTACCGTAGAGATGGATAGAAGGAACGAGGACTTCATTTCGCTGAATCGCGACGATGGGGTCGCTTAGTCGACCTAGTCGAGTAGAGGTACTGTCGAAACGACCAATGATGGGCTGGGTGGCTAGGGGGTTGTATAAATAAACTGGTCAGCTCTCCAATACGATTATGCAACATGATATAACCATAGATATCTTGAGTGGCGGAGTAATAGAGATGTTGTGATCAAAAGAGACGGTCATGTACAATAATCGCTTATAATATTCAAGCCAATCAGCCTTCGTTGACATCGATATTCCACCTACACGTAATAGCTGGTGCTGGCATCAAAGTTGACCAGTTTGTTCGTATGAGTTGGAGCGGGGGGAAACCGTCTTTTTATAGAAGGCAAAGGCAATAGTTCATTCAATCATTACCGCGTTCCCGCCTAATGTCGAACCGGCATCAGCAACTATCTTATATCGCCCACTCTTTCTATTAGGCGGCAATTTGGCAATTTACATCAAGACTCCGACATTGGAGGACAACTGCGGGGAACCATAAACTTCCGTCATTGCAGCGCGTGCTGAGATTGCATGTTCTCCATGGGCGGTTTAGTCATCTGTCAGGTCGATAAGCTCGACATCTTCTCCAGAATTCAGTCTGGTTCTCTTGGAGGGTCGCGCTGGAGGCGAATCCTGGGTCAGATCGAAGTGTTCACCACCAAACTCTCGTTTGATTGGAGCTCCGCCTTCATTCTTGACCTTTGTCTCCTTATAAATGATTAGTCCGGTTCATATGTCGGCTTCCAGAAAGGCATATTTACCTTGAGTTGTTCCAGCCGCTCTCGTGCCAAACGGTCTCTCTCGGCATCGGTCAAAGCTTCAAGTCTTGGGGAACGGGGAGGTGGAGTGCGCGGGATGATCATCTCTCGCTTGAGTGCCTCTATGGAGATTGTTAATATGTGCCAGAAACGCAGACATGGGACTAACTAACCTCTTGATCTGTAGATGAGCCGGAAGACTGCGATGGGGCCATGGTCCTCGTAGAGAGGCTGGAAATCTGTGTACTTAGGAGCCCGCCCAAGGCGTGTGCCTCTTTCGAAGCTTCTCGCAGTTAGTTATAATGGAAAACGTGGTAAAGACGGCCTTTGACTGACTTGGTTCCATGTGAGACGGCCTTCCCCTTCAGCGACTTTTCGCTCAGCTCGAACTTATTGTTCTTGATGTTGCTTGGGCGAGGTACAACTTCGCCTCCGACGATGCCGCGCATGACTTTGACCTCGATGACGCCGAGTTTGTTCGCCACCTTCATATCAGCCTTCACACGCTCATGTTGGGCTTCGTCAACTAAAGACTGCTAGTTAGCTACACTAGCCCATGGCACCATGGGCGCTCTAAGCCAGGCAGTCACAGGTCATACCTGTAGTAACCGAGGCGAACTTGAAGGTCCGCAGTTCCCATTCATTCGTAGCGGGATTGATCTCTTCTCGGCCACAAATTACCGACTCCTCAGGCAGTGGGAAGAAACCAGCATCCGGTCCCCTGGGGTTCTTGAAGATTTTACCTATGACCCAATGGCCATCGACGTAGACCTGGAGAGACAGAGCATGGTTGAGGTAACCCCAGTCGTATGCTCTGTTGGCACCCATACGAATCGTGAAGTGGGTGTTGTCGATACACTCGATATACTTGGTGACGGTTGGGTGTGCAGCATCATCATCGCCGGCATCGGGGGCCTCGTACTCGGTGACATCTGCACCGTTGATTTGTACAGAGACATGGATGCCGGGGACGTCTTCATTGATGGTCATGTTCGCGATCCTTGTTGACCCAAAGGTCGCGTCAACCGAGGAGCGCAGTAGGCGTGTGTATCAACTGGCAAAATATTGATTCGAGTTGGTCGAAAAATCAATTTCAGACGGATGGATGCCTGATTTGGTTGTCCTAAAGTCGATGTTGGGGTGTCTGGATTGATTGTCCCACAGTTGTTGTCGAGTGAAAGTTCATCCAACACCTCAACGTCGAATAAACATCTTATCGACGACAGACAAAAGATGGATCGATGGCAGAAAGCTGTCTCGCCGATGAGTTTTCGCTGCTTTCGGCTGGGTTTTAATGGCGACCACATGCAGACTCACTCACCTTTGGAAGGTACGGCTGAGAGCCTCCTTCAGTTTAACTGTTACTTCCTTCACTTGACGATCCGATAGTGACGTACTGGCTTGCGGTCTTTCAGGCGAGCTGGAAGAGCTATATGATTGACTTTATCACAAATATGGCGGTCCCTATATTCGCGGTATTGCTATGGCAATGGATTTGTAGATAAAATGAATACTTGCTGCTGCGAAAAGCTGCATCAGATGTCTGCAATAACCAGTGGTGGTGGTGTAAGAGGAGGAAGGTGTGGCGCACGGACCATCGGATGGACTACAAACCTTGGGTAACATGGAATGGAGGTTCAGGTTACACAGTACTGGTACTCCCTCTCTCTACAAAGGCAGGCTGAATGCTACATGCTTAGCAAGGCATATGCGCATGTTTACTGCTGAAGATTTGGACACACCGCAAAGGCATAAGGTTGGATATATGAACTAACCTACCAACAACTGATGATCTACAAGTCAACCAATCACCAGGAAGCTGGGTGCTCAGCTCACCAATAAGAGGCCGAAATCAGCACCGCCAACAACAGCAGGAAACCGATGTGCCCATGGCCGTAGGGCTTTGACTTCACGAACAGCGACAATGCGCTTGCCCCGGTGGTCTAATACCTGGGAATCTAGTCAGTTCAGCGTATCAATGTAGGTATGTATGTGCCGAATTGGAATATTAACTGACTTAACCACGAAGATTATGCACAGGAAACAACGAACATAACATGGAGACATACACATCAGCCCTCATACTATTCTTTGCGGTTACGGTTGGCTGTAGTAAGCCAGAGGCGTCATGCCGTGAAAAGCAGCTATCGATATCGAACCCGGGTGGCTGATAATAGAGCCCAAAACTGTTTAGCAGCTCGCAAGGCATGAATTGGCTACCTGACCTTGGCGCCGGTACAACTTCATCTAGTCGTATCTTTGGGGTTCATCTTTGTCCTGGCCGGCAGCTTTTTTCCCCTCAAACTTTCTCGAAAGGGAGCAGAGTACCCTACCATCCTCGTAGATCCATGGTGCCTATGAGAACAGCAGCTTAACCAGCGTAGCATGTAGAGGCAATCGCTGAAGCGGATTTCAAACGTCGTCAATGCTTCCTTTGACTTATGACATTTGAGCATATAGAGAAGGCAAAGCCCACGATTGAGCAAGGATCGCGACACAAAACCTGAGATATTTGGGATGTTATGCATAGCGTTCATGATTAGATATCGAGAGTTTTACAATCTATGCCAGGGGGTTGGCATGGATCGTGACTTTCTCAATGAAGGCCTTTTCTTTAGGTCGGCTCTTCTTGTCGACCTCGATGGCTTCCAGTTTGGAGAGGGTCACGAGGCTGTCATCGCCAATGAGCTTCCCGAAGACCGTATTCAGTCCATCCAGATGGGGGGCCTTGTCGAATAGGACGAAGAATTGAGACCCATTGGTGGCCGGGCCTTTGTTTGCCATGGAAATAATACCGCGTGTATTGTGCTTCAGGGTTGGGCGGATCTCATCCTCAAAGGGGGCACCCCAGATGCTCTGGCCGGCCTTTGGGTTCTCCGGGGTCGGATTGCCAGGACCTCCGGTCTGGATCATGAAATTTGGGATCAACCGATGGAAGGGCGACTGGTCATAATATCCCGATGCGCAGAGCGCCAAGAAATTCTGTATCGTGGTTAGTAAGTAGAGGGCATTCAGGGGGAGGAGCAAGACAGCCGAGACTTCTCATGGGCAAGTACATACCTCGGCAGTTTTGGGGACGCTTTCACAGAATACCTCGATTTTCAAATCGCCAAAGTTGGTATGTAACGTGACCGACATGGTTGCGTGGGAACTCTGCAATGACCTGGATACGATAGTCGGCGGAGGTTCGCGTACGTTGGGCGGCCAAGTGACTTGGTGATCGTTTGGAGAGCTAGTGTGTGTGTGAGATTTGGACGGAGCTTCAGCTTCAGTCCAGCTGCCAACCACCAGCCGACATGCCATTTCACGGGCCCATTCCTTGGCAACTTGGCAAGCTAAATCAATCATCAATGAACCCCGCCAAACAAAGCTACCGGAGTACGGAGTACATGCGAACCCCATTCCGCACCTCTCACCCCACTCGACATATTCAGTCATATACTTGTAAGCAGTAAGGCACCTGCAGGCAGGCAGGCATAGGGCAATGGGGAAGCCGTTCTAATATGTAGGCATACTCAAAAGGTGGAGAGTGCCAGGCATGTATACGTATGTATACTCCTTAGTGAATAACGGATTAGGGTTCAGAGGGTCATTTCACTATTTCTCTCTTTTGGGCAGGTGAGGTGTATACAAGATGTAGGTTAGTAGTATTGCAACCTGATGTGGGGACTTCTAGCTTTACAGCAGAACAGAGCAGACGAGCAGACGTAGTAGACCGCTTCTACCAAGTACATCCTTACATATAGACCTAAACAACATGATGTGTATTGCGGCGACGGATTGCCTCTCATGCACACGCAAGCTGAACCGGGGATATGAGCGCTGTAAAAAGGTTACGCAGCTAACGCCATCACCCACGTTATCCACGTTATCCGAAGGTCTTTGTTGGACGAACCACCCCACAATGTCAGCTTCCTTCCAGTCCTTCCGCCCCCGAAAAGTCCTAGACTTGTACTGCAGCGCGCAGGGAGATAGGGAAGCTTGGTAATTCATCAGGTACGTGGCCGGCTGGATTGCAATAAAGATCTAGTTGGTCGCACGAGTGATCGGGGAAAGACGAATCCTTCTCATCATGTGCACCCATCTGGCCGGAACATATTGCTTGGTTTCTCGCGGTCGGTGGCCGGAGGATCATATGGAACCCCGAGCAAGAGGGAGAGACTGGGCTGATGTGGTAGGTAGGTAGGTACATGCATATATCAAGGAGCCAAGAATGAGTGCAGAGCAAACCCCACGTAGTGTGTATCCATTGTATGTGTGTATTGCTTAATTCCGAGCTGCCAAACCGCCGCTTCGGTGCGCAAACTCCTCTTCTCTCATTACCCTACTAGGATAAGATCGACCTTTAGTCAAGATGATATTCGGCATTTCACAATTTAGGGATATGTATACGTATCTACCACCTTCTTCCTCCTATTGCCGTTTTATTTTATACATATTCTTACACTGTCACACTGTAGGAAGTATAACGTGGAAGTTGCTTTTGTTGATCCAATGTATGATAATCTGAATGTTCTAGGAGAGCTTTCCTTGGCGGTCACCATGGAGACGCGGGCTGCATCTGTGGAAGTAGGGACGGACAGCGGACTGCCTTGCATAGGTAGTACTGGGGGATCGCGGCTGATCTTAGCTACATGAAGGTTGCGTTAAAGGGCTTCTGCGTGAAGTGATTAGTCGCTGTCACAGGGAAAACCCCGCTGGGCAGCCAGCCCTTCACCATCCAGCAGGACCAGTACAGTACCTAACGTGAACAGGCCAGCACCCAATTATACATCAGACCAACTCCTAAAGTCAAGATTGGGTACATGTAGACTGGACTGTAATCGGGCACCCAATAAGGACGGGTTGGCGGTCTTGGAACTGTTCAGTCTACCAGCATGTACCACTGACCGAATAACAACCTCTACTGACCAACTTTGGAGTCATCCATTCACAGGCATGTATGCCCTAGGTTACATGCTTACTTTTCTTCGTTGAGCGCCGATGTCCTTTGAAAGCGGCTAACCTACCTTACCTGGGAAAAGGCTGAATACTTATTCTGTTCTCATCGAGTGTGAGAGAGGGAATGACAATGAGAGGAAGAAAGAAACAACGAAAGAAACAAAGAAAGAAAGAAGGGGAGGAGGGGTGTGTGTGTGTGTGAGAGAGAGAGAGAGAGAGACAGAGAGCATTAACCCGCTAGCTCGTTCTGCACAAGAAAGACACCAGGAAGCCAGGCCAGCTCTATCCTAGTAAGGAAGTGTTTACTATTTCCCACTTATTGTTAAGTGGTTGTAACACCAATGCCGGTTTTTTTCTACTCGGAGGTTGCAGCGCAAGCCAACAGCAAAAGGGATGGTCGCATCCAACCAATCCTGCTATCTTATTGATACTCCCATGTGCACAACCAGCCAGCGACCGAGTGATGGAGGGAGTGAGTGGTGACTAAAGGTCATTCATTGGAAGAAGTGAGTGACGAATTCGAAGGTTCGGAGACGACAGACAGCCTCTTTCTTGCTGGGTTGCTGGGTTGCTGGGTACATACCTAGCCTAACATAATCCATTGATGCTTGCTTGTTGCGTGCTGCGTACTGCGTACATATAGGTAGGTCACAACGTACAACTAACTACAGCTGTAGTGGGCCCCCTCTTGCGGTTAGTTCACTCAACTCACCTCACCTTAGGCCTTAGGTAGGTTGTCATCGCATCAGCATGGCTGTGTACTTACGTACCTACGTAGTAGACGCAGGCCGGTCAATAACATACATTTGCTCATCAGTGATACATTATTCTTGAGGGGGGAGCCCATCCTCTTTCTTTCACCACTCCCCCAGCGGCTGCCACTTGAATTAACACAAAGACAACGTGCACAGGAATATCCTTTCAAAGCCGCATCGGAATCGCCAGGCTCTAATGAGTACCAAGCGACAAACAACCCGACAAACAAGGCCGGTTTAGATGACCCAGTGGAAATTGTTCCTGGACCTGGATCCAAGTGTGAGCCTGGGTGTACCCTTGCGATTGACGGCACGGAGCCTAGGCTGGCCTTTAGACTGGGAGCAGCCCCTCCAAAAGGATAGGCGACCAGCATCATCACCAATACTGTTACTCTATTGCACCTGAGAAGTCCGCCCAAAACACAATTCCATCTTGGTCACGGCCCGCGCCCACGATTCCGAATCCGTCGCCGAACCAACACCAACCCCCAAAACCTCTAATCCCCCGACAGCGCCTGAAAAGGCGGACGACGAGGAGAATACATGCCACCTCTCCGACCTAGGTTTCGATCCAGTGCTCGACCTGTTCGCGGCTGCTGCATTCGTCGCCCGGCATCACCAACCCCCCCATTGCCCGGCGTCAGCCTTGACCCAAGGCAATAATGACGGACCGGATACCCGCCTTCGTACGGGTTTCTGGCCCCCCGAATAGCAACTTTCTCGTCGGCTATCCTGGAATATCCGCGACACTGGTAGGTGCAACCCGATCCTTCTGCAGACCCTCGTGTAGGACTTGGTGCCATTTGTCTCTTCAGCCCTTTGCCCGCCGCCATCGCACACCCACACCACGCGGGCGTTCGCAAGCCTGTGGGAATTCAAGGCCTGACGACGACAACCCCGATATCCTCAGCATTGAATCACCCCCGTGCCGCTCTTGGAGTGGATTGTGTTGTTGACTCTTATAATAAATAGCCACGCATCGAAGGAAAGGTCGAGATCCGGCCCGCTGCAGGGTATTCGGCGCCTGTTGCCATATCTCTAGTCCGAATATGCCTCCAACGTAGAGAAACCATTCATCCCGCCGCCGAAAATGTAGCAAAACGTCATCTGGGGACTCCGCGACGGGACACGACCGATGTCGTCGGAAAGGAACTACTGTTGTTTCGTTGCGCATCGGGAAAGGAGGCCGAGAACGTCATTGCGATGGACCTACCCTTTGTCTTATTCATACCTTTTGGACGCGGCGGCGAAGAAACGAATAGAAGAATACCGCCAGCGTCGCTACAGCTCCCCAACAGGGTGCTCGAGACGTATTACGAATTGGTGGTCACGGTGCAGCAAGGGCAGAGCGTGCAGAACAAATACGCATTCCCCGTGCCGTTACAGAGATATGATACTCTATCGACTTTTGGGATGTACAACCGGCCCGAGACGAAGATTGCAACGGTCGACAACGTGGTTACTCTGGGTATCTCTTTACCCAGATGGAGTTATGGCCCAATGGATCCTATTACTGTCTTCATCAAACTTGCGCCAAACCTCGACTGGATGGCCAAGGCACGGAAAGTGACGGTACAGAAGCTCACGCTCGCCATTGAGGAGGAGATAACATTCAATCCCGAGGGTGATGAGCCGCAAAAGAAGGTCAACAGGTTACAGAAACACGTGCAGGCGGTTGGCACCAAGCTTCCGGAGGCCGGTTACGTTACGAATATGGGTTTCATCTTTCCTCATAAGGATCTTCGAGACTCGCAGGGCATTATACGCCGAGGCCAGCCTGCTTTTCCCAATTACGAAGTGCCATCATTTACCACCACGTCAACTTTGTATAAGATCGAATTTTTCCTCACAATCAAAGTAAGTATCGATGGGACATGAAGTGCCTTCATAAAATGCTCACCTCGCATCGCAGGCCCACCTGACTTCAGCTCGAGACATTACATTACGCCAGCCTATTGTTATCTGCCCCATGGATCATCAGGCTTGCAAAGAGGAAATGGACGCAATCGAGCAATCCGCTAAGGAAGCCTCACGTGTCGATCAGAATAACCCCATGCTGCCCGCGCCAACCATTATATTGGCAAACGACCACAACGCACTCAGGACACTCGGGCTTTGCATGGTTGGCGGGCAAAAGAAACCGCTAATCGACTGAGCGCACCATCTAGTGCTAAAATATAACGACGCGCTGCAAGCAAGCGCGTGCAGGGGAGTCGAATGGAGGCTGATACCGCTCCTGTGTCTATATATTGCGGTTGCGAATCTGTCGAGGTGACCATTGCGTCATTCTAGACCTCTGTCGATGCAGCTAGCTGGGGTTCCTTGGGCACAGTTTTCAATGGCGGTTTGTTGTTGTTTGCCAATGAGCGAACCCGAGGCGTATGTCACTGCTCTGACTCTTTCGAGCAACGGGGACGAGAGGAGGGGCATTTCCGAACGTGCAAGCTCCCAATTATTATCCATCACCCTTCCAGCACCCTACGCCATGAACTCGAATATATAGAGCGAGGTGATGTTCAGGCTTGAGCTAGGACTTGCGATCGACACTTTATGCGCATCAACTGGGTCAACGCGTTGAGTCAGGAAACGCAAAACATTTATTCCACGGGGGTGGCCAACAGCCATTCGATGATGAATCAGGCCAGTGAGATACAGAGGGAAGAATTACCCCTCATAACGTACGATCATACGGAAGTAACGAAGGCGTTTCTGGAACGAGACTCAAGTCGGATGACTTGGGGCCATAAGGGGGGACACGGCGTCATGAGATTTGACATTACGGCAAGCACTTTCTGATCTGGGAGGATACCCAACCGCACGGTGCCATGCGGCGTTTTACAGGAACTGTTTCTTCTTTTTAATCTCTCTTTTGAAAGATATGGATAGGGGCCACGGAGTTCGAGACGAGCAAGCACGAGGTGCAACCGAGAAAGGAAGCTCTGGAAGGCCCTGGCCTGGCCTGGCCTGACGGCCGTCTTTTTTTTCCTACCATGCTTCGGACACCTATTAATGATGATGGCCTCGCGAATGCCCTTTTATATTTTTGGATGCAGTCTGATCCCCCGTGGTGTCGCCTTTCAGTCTGTGTGGACTGCATTGGGCTTTGCGACAATGGGGGATGGGTTCTCTATGGCGGACTCGAGACCCTTGAGTAGTTGTGGGTGCGACTAAATCAGTAAGAGCTGGAATGGTTGGACAAAGATCTCGAATGTATATATATATATATGCAAATAGTGTGCTCCATCAAGCACAACAATGGGACTGCCCAATAAAGCCTGCAGATCCTAGAGTCAATGATCATTTCGAGACAATTCCTACCTTATTTCGAGATTGTGAATGGATGCGGAGGGATTATTAGCCCGTTTCCGCCATATCTCGCTCCTAAAACTTCGCACATGGAGGAGACAGCTTCTAGTGTCCAAAGAGGAGTAGAGAGCAAGCATAATGAATATATCTTCATAATTATATAGCAATGTAGTATCTACTTCTCTCAGGCAACTCTTTAGGGTTATAAGATACGAGATAAAATGCTATAGAAACAAAAAAGAGAAGGAAAAAAGAGAAGGAAAAAAAGAAATCATGACAAGAGTGGGATTCGAACCCACGCCATTTCTGACTACGGTTTCAGTGCCAGAGGAGAACCTCTGAAGACCTAAACGTAGCGCCTTAGACCGCTCGGCCATCTTGCCTGCTTGTTATTGAGATATTAGATTACGCTTTTATTGAAGTACTACATAGTAAGTCCCTCACTCTGGAATCTTGCCCTCCACTTTGCCGCTTTAGCTGTTAGGTTAGTTAGATACTCTGTATGCATGGAGCTTTTGTGCGGGACCAGAGCCCAGTAGCGCCAATGGCTGCCGACTGCCATCGGTTGCTCAACTTTTTAATTTGGTCGAGCATTGTTTGAGTTCGATCCTTTGGGTCGCATGTTGCATTCTGACTTGATTTGCTTTCTCGTTACACTGGAAATTTCCGGGCCCATATCATCTTGTGGTCACTCACCTCGACTTGTTTTCGGTTTCGAGTAGATCCCTTCGGCAACTATGGCGTTCGACGACGAAGATCCCTCGGCGGCCCCCCCACCAGCCATTGCCCGAGATGATCCGTCGTCAAAAGGCGAGAACAACATAGACATTGAAGACGCAGAGGCCGACGAAGCTGTCTCCGACTTCCGAAAGTTTGCTTCGTCGCTCCCCGGCGGCGGCGCAAAAATTGGTGGTGGTGGTGTGCTGAATAGGAAGGCGGCGCCCCACGTCTCCAGCAAGACGGTGCGCCGCGGCGAGAAGGACTTCGAATCGCACGGCACCCGCCTGCAAGAAACCGCGCTAGAAACGAGCCGCACCGCGATGCACGACGTCCTCAGCTACACGCGCACCCAGATGCCCGGAAACTACATGACGGGGTGGTATTTCCCGGAGCATTGGGCGGACGAACCGGCCGAGGACGAGAAGCCTGAGGGGCTTTGGAGGCGCGATCGCGTGGTGGTGCTGGAAGCCGAGAAGGGTCCGATGACGAAAAGCATGGGGCGAGTGCTCCGGGGCGCTCCGAAGAACGTACCGGGCTGGGATAAGGCTTGGTTGCTACCCGAAGAAGCCCTCTACTTGGTGGAACGGGGAGACTTGTTGTTGCGTTGGCCCAGAGGCACCATTGAGGATATATTCCCCCCTCCCGAGGAGGTCGACGGGGCAAAACGAGAGGTCTCTCGCGGCGAGGATGGGAAATATGAATTGGGTCTGCCGCTCAGTCTTCAGGCCGCATATTCACTCTTCATCGGCAACGACGGCGATAGAGGCAAGATTACGATGGAGAAGTTTCAGGTCTACACACAACTCCGACGTGCTGGGTATCTAGTTTCGAGGGCTAGCTCACTCCTTGATCCGCCGCCTCCCTCTGACACTCAGACTTTCTGGCAAAAACTTTTCTCCCTCATAGCATCACCAAAGTCCGACATGCCCAAATCCCACCCACCCTTGGGCCCCCTGGTTAGGCCAGGACTATATCGCTCCTATGCATCGGTATACCACCAAGTCAGCCTCATCCCCAGGCACAAACCGACACCTACGCCCAAAACGCCTGCACCCGAAGGACCCTTTACTGTGGCCTATCACGTGTTCAAATCCCGCCCCGGGTTCACCAAGACCAACTTGCCGCAGCCCGACTTCCGGATCGCCGTCGTCAACGCGCGCACGACCAACGTCCCCGACCTCGATGAGATGGAGCGCCTCCTCGACTCAACGCCGTGGGACCCGCCCAACGCCAAGAGCGGCGCGGGGGGCCCTAGCATCGGCCACATGTACCAACGGCTCAAGCACGGCTGGAGGAATGTGATCGTGGCGGTCAACGACAACGGCATGGTCAGCTACTTGGAGTTCATGGAGACGGCTTTTGGCGAGGAGAAGCTCTTTGAGCGATTCGATGCCAAGCCGCACGTGGGTGGGAAGAAGTCCGGTGGCGGTCGAAATCAGAAGGGCGGACGTGGTGGTGGTAGAGGCGGACGTGGCGGTCGTGGTGGCAGAAGGTAGGAGTGGCAATGGTGATATGCTTTCTGCATTGCGACTGAACTGCCATTTGACCTTGCCAGGCAGCCGAACAGACCTGGGTGGAACGTTCCGTCATACCATATATAAATGGTTCCAGCCCGGCTTCAGGAACACACTGCGTCACTGACTGAAACCTCGCTACTAAATCAGCTAAAAGAAGAGCTACATATATGGAGGTGACGATATACAGACAGGCGTTAGCGTCGACATACTGAGCTTGGATTTTGATATGCTGCTGTCACTTTTACTGTGACCAGGGGCCAATACCAAAATGAACCTGATCGCAGAGGGTGTTGTGGTCAGGGCACTAAATCTGCGGCATGACCAGCACGCTGTTGGCGATACACGGGATCATAGCATTAGACTGCATGCATTCAATGCTCTCACCCTGTAGATACGAGGCTTGCTTATGCTTGGTGCTCAGAACCCCGACAGTGGCCTTCTGAGACCGGACACGATTTCATGGATTACCAAGTCTTCTTGAGCTGAGTCCAACAAGAGACATTCGCCTGCGATGCTGCTGTGCCTCATCGAGTCAAGGCCGGAATACCTTCATAATGGATAAGCCAACTTTGCACACGGCTTTAGGCAAATGGTACTTGGCCTGCTTCAGACTCAGACTCCACAAGTGCAAAATTGAACCCCTCCATTGACCAGTATCACATGATAGTTCTGCACCGACACCTTGTTACATCATGAGTCTAAATGGTGACAGGCGAGTAGTCATGGCCCAGGACTCTGCATAGGTTATGTAGGGACAGGTAGGTTAGCAGCTGAAGGAATGGAAGAAGGCGCTGGTTGGGCTGTTGGGGTTCCACAAATACTGGCAACCCACTTGGTAGTTTCTACAGTTATTATTAATACAAACATAACATGAGTTGGTTTGGTGCATGTCTGCCAAGGCTCTTCAAGAAGGGATCGATCCCCCCTTTGACAAGTCACGTCACAGTAACACAGGTGGGATTCTCAACAGCATGACAAGAGAAAAAGGCATTCATCTGCGTTTCGCACCCCTTTTGGGCTACATTTCCTTTTTTTATGTCAGGCTATGTTATCTCAAACGTCAGCTCGTATAGTCTTGTGAAGTTTCGCCACCGCTGAGTGTCAGCATCTTACAGATACAAAGGTAAGTCTGTAGGTAGGCTGGGGGGTTTGATTACTCTTATCCGACACACAGAGAGGCTTGTGACTTGCACTTACAGCAGACGACATTGGCGGTAGTAAGCCTCCTCCTTATGCACCCATATGCACCCATCGTGAATTATACGGCCAAGTGCCACCCCCGCCTGCAATTGGGGAAGGCCAGGTAATTGGCAATTGGTAATAAACAGGCTGACCAGAGACGACGGAGCGACTATCGGCGCATCCTCTAATGGCATCTGGCAGTTTCTAGGCTTGGGGTTACGTCCAGTTTGCTTCAACCTGGGTTTTATCATTCTTTGCCGGTGCTAAGCCACTGGACTTGGCTCCGAACGATATTTTTGGTGGTGGTCACTTGGTCACTGTCACTGGTGGCAGGAATGTGGAATGTGTCAAACGTCAACGTATCATCGACACGAACCCATGCTATAGACCAGGGATGTTGCGTGTGTGAGCTTTGGGGTTTTTTGCTGTTCTGGGAAATGGACAGACAAGACCAACGGCCCCAAACACAATCCAGCCATTGACAGGGGAGGCAGCGTGCAGGGGACACAGGTTCCTCTACAGTTACCGGGGTCTGGCGCTAACCTAGCCAGCATTGAGCCTGTACCGTACTAACTAACTAACATTCCATACCTACATGCCCATAGTCAATATAACTAACTGCCTCGCCTCAGTGGGGAGGAGTGGAAAGGAGCGTCGAGTCGTCCGCATGAATGAATCACGAGGCGCTAGAAACAATCTGAGCTGCCTGCCAGAAACACCAAAGAGAAAGTTGAGAGAAGGGAAGGAAAAGCGCATGTGGATAATTGCCTGAGTTGCCAGTTAGACGATGACGGAATCTGTTTATCAAATTGTCTAATTGCCTCGCGTCATCGTCTCCTTCATACTGCAATAGCCGGCAAAGTCTGGAGACAAAGTGCGACAACAATGGCAACTAGCCTACATGGTTTGGTACCTAGCTATGTAGACATGTAGGATCAATCTTGATTGTGTGTGTTTGGTTGCCAAGTTGGCTCGCTACACCAGAAGGAGCTCCGCCATGCTTGCTTGCGTTCTCCCGCTGTTACAGTCTGGCCAGTCTGGGGCGGCCAACACTAACACTAGCACGCCAGCACCACCGCCAACGAATGTGTATGTAAGTACATACCCAGGTTAACAACTACTTGTAGATACAATTACATATTACCTCTTTTCCTTCCATCCTTCCATCCTTCCCTCCTTCCCTCCTTCCCGCGCCAAATGGAACTGGCATGGGAAACAACAGTAGCTATGCCGTCCGGGACTCTCTGACTCGCGGGATGAGCGAACGGGTGAGGACGGCAGGGCCAGGGCCAGGGCCAACCAGCCAGTCATCTTATATGACACTGGGCACCGTCATACGGAAGGGCTGCGATACGGCGGGATGTTGGTCGGCCCCAGACCTGGCATGTAAACAAGTGCAACAACTTGTACATACAATTACATACTATTATTGAACATGGTCAACGGGCCTACCTGAGTACATACAGCCAATTGTTGATTACAGCCCTCTTTGGGGGGGTGGCCTGTTCGTCGCACGAGCTGCTTGATTGCTGACCTTACGGAGTACACCACTTACATACATAGCTATAGGCTAGTAGCTTACTTCATTGTTACTTACATGCGCGCACATTCAACAAGAAGAGATCAAGGCCTGGGCAGTGGGAACGGTGACCACATATTCCTTGTTGCTGTCCTGTCCTTGTCTCAAAATTGTTCCGATAGTCAATAGATACTAAAAGTAGAGTCTCTCCCGCAAGTTACTCCGGGGCCAACATACACTGACACTGCCTGTTGCGTCTGGTCAATGGAGGAGGTCTTGTACGCCGTACTGTGGCCCCCCTTTGCTCTGCCTCCAGACGACGTGCAACTCTTCGGAACAACTCTCATGGCTTTTCCACTCTAGGGTTTCCACATATATTGGGTTACGGATGTACCCAATCAGCTTTAGCGAATCCGGACGACTATGTATTTACCTTGGCACTTGGTTGCATCGCGTGCTGGGCACCCAATGTTCCTTTGGCTCTCGGAAATTCGAATGAACCTGGGCCGTTCAGGTCTTTTTTCCTTCTTCTTGGTTATCAAGAGCAACAAGGTGCAATATATGTAGACGGAATGCCTTCATGACATGACGAGACTCGAGATTAAGCGAGATGGATAGCAAAGACTTTCAGCTAGTTGTCGCCTTCTCGCAACTCAAATTTCTGACTACCTCTGACTAACACTGAAGTTTCCAACTTGGATTCTTACTTCTTGGCTACCCCCAGTCGTCCAGAGTCCAGTCCAGTCCAGTCCCATCTTGTCCCCTCCACCTCTCATAAGAAACATTAACTTATTAGGAACTGGGAACTCGGGCCACACCACAGTTGATTGATTACTCTTGCCTCTCTCTCTCTCTCTCTCTCACACACACACACTCAGTCACTCACTGCCTGTTAATTAGCTGGCCCGATTTATTCCTAAAGTTTCGACTTGTCCCCAGCTCAACCTCAACCTCATCCTCAACCTCAACCCATCATCACCCGTCCCTCACTCATCACACCCAACTCTCTTTTTTTTTTTTTTCTATTCTTCCTTTGGTGTTTTGGCGACCACCATACTTGACGGCCCGACTTGCCGCCACGCGTCTTTCGTCTATATAGTGGGTTTGTTAACGAGACTCGACGGTTGAACTTGCAGCGATTCCGAAACTACCTCACCCGTTGCGGCGCGCGAGTTTCAATCTTATCTGCTCGGCTCTTGTTGCATACACATACACATACACATAGCCCAACCCCAAACCCACAGAGGGAAACGAACGGGTCGAGGCCTATACCTACTTACTCAGTTGTGGAGCTTGACAACAAGTCTATTTTCTCTGCCGCGCGACAACTCTCCAGCTCTCCAGCTCACCTCACTAAGCCCGGCTGATACGCGTCCAGCCGACCCAGGTAACCTACACACACACGTTTCCTCGGCCAGCAATTCCACCACTATCATTTGGTGACGCCCTTCCGCCGTTATCTTGGTTGCCAAATTCCTACGACATCACACCACACCCACACACACTTTCGATATATACCTGGTCGTCGGTGGTCGACCCTAGGCTACCACTACCACCGAGACCCGACAGTAACAACAACAACATCAACAAGGGCAGCACCCGATCCGGCGTACTCGCTCACTCCATCCCGTCAAGATGGACACCGGATCTGAGCGTAAGCTATCCGCCACACCTAACGGTCAAGATCGCAGTACCAGTGAGTCTGCTGTTGCCGAAAGGTATGTGCTGCGCTTCCTTTACCTCTCTCCGGAACCTGAGTTGGTCCCTTCTGCGTCATTATGAGTGAAGTTTTGTTATCTTTATTTTATTTTCTTTCCAATCTTTCCTATCGCCCCCTTCATCTAGCCCAAGTTGGGTACTCCCTATCCTGTCGCCGCCATCCTCCCCGACGTCCAGTGAGTGCTATTGTCGCCAGTCCCAAGCTGTCTCATGGCTCTTGAGGCCCGTCTCCTCTAGCGGTGGGGACTATATGACGATGATTAAATGGGGTCTCTCACAAGAATGGGTGAAACGAAACGATAGTCTGCTGGATTCAACCCGGTTGAACTTTTTTGAACCTAAATTGTATTCCTTCATCCTGCAATTCCTCATCCCGCGCATCCCACCGAACCATTTCGGATTGGGTACCGATAATTTTGCTGCACCCCCGTTTTCTCAAGCTCCATACCTTTCTCTCTACGCTACCAATCACAGTCAACCCCGTGCCCTTGACGAGCTTTCTCTCATCTTGTCCATCATCACCTGCCTCAAGACTTTTTACCCTATCTTTCCTTCGGCGTACGCCACATTTTCGGGCCTCCAACTTAGCATGGGAAGATACGGCTTTCGAAGGTGAGGTTCGCCAGTTACCCTTTGCGCTCATTTTGTCACTCGGTTCCATGTGGTTGGTTCTGGGTTCTGGGCAGTACCCGATCCAAAACCCAAGTTGACCTCCCAACTAAAACCCGAGAATTATACTCGACTATTTCTCTCAATCCATTCCCTGTCCCCACACTTCTCTATAACCTTGTCCCCTCGCTACGAGTATTCCGACTATAGGCTACCACTATCTCGGAGTAGCACTTTCACTTAGCCACAGCTGCGCTCTACCCGACCCAAACATAATCTTTTCCTGCTCACCAAGGAGTTTCCGAACGGTCAACCACATGCCCTTCACTTCCATCCTTGTGCATCTGCATATCTCCCCTCCTTTCACTCTTGCCCTGCCAAGTGCAACTGTCTTTCACGCGGCACTCACCCAAAGCATACTCAAAGGATTTCAATCCTCATTCATTCCGTACCACCCATTGCATCCAGATACCCTGCGCCAACTCATGTCATGGTGCATTGCGAACTCAAACCTGTCATCTGAAGTCACTTTATTTTCTCTTGGGGTCCGCAATCTTGTCGTCCCTTCCTTCCGCTATAGCCAGTTGTCGCCATTGCTCTTTCCGTCTACACCGAGTGGTGTGGACTGCCTTCCGGACCTGGAATGCAACCATGTGCCTTTTTCCTTCACTGAAGGCTCTTGACTCGGACGACATGGTCTTGTCAACAATTTCGCGACATGACAAACTGGATATCATGCTGACCCGCAGCCGTTACAGACGTGCCACCACTGCCGCCTCCAATGGCTCACTCAAACCAGAAGACATCGATAGCGCCGATGAGACGGCTCTGAGCCCGCCGCCCTCTAGCATGGCCTCTAGTGTCAGCCCCGATGTGTTGGGTGATGAAATTATAGTGGGCACCAACACTCATGCTCCCGTGCTTAATGGACAAAAATCACCTTCTCGTTTCACCTCGGAGCCTGAAGATGTTGACATGACCCGAGACAATGAGCCAGGCAGCACCCATTATCCCAAGAGGAAGCGTTCTTCCATCTATAACGATCTCAGCGAGGACAAGCTCGAGGGAAGCTTGCCTAGTGGCGCTGATGACGGTGATGAGAGACCAGCCAGCCGCGCCACATCCGTTCGAAGGCATGGTCTTGGTAGCAACATGTCCGTTCTTCTAGGCTACTGGAGAGACTCGCCTGTCACCAAGTCCGCAGGCAAGCATGCAGTCGTTGGATTCATGGATGTCCGGGACCGTTTGCGTACACGCATCCAGAATACCACACGGAACGGGGACGCCATCAATACTCGCCTATTCCCCGTGCCCCCCGGCCCCGGTGGTAGCTGGGTAACGTTCGAGCGCGTTGTCTTTCAAGATCATCTCATCGGTCTGGACCACAACCAGGTGAAGGAATTCGTCAAGATCCGTACAGCTGAAGAAGTTCAGATCGAGGATGAAGAGACCAAGAGAAAAAACGACCTTGCCGCGGTAAAGGAAGCGATCCGCCGAGTTGAGAGGAACCCCCCTCCGGAGACAGCACAACCACCCGCTATAGCATACGGGCTTGAAATCCCCGACGATGTCCACATCACCACTCGGCCAGATAGCAAGCGTCGTCGTACAGGTAGTGCGGTTGGCACCATCGCGGGCGGGGAGCCTGTCAACTCTCGCATGCAGCCCCAGGCTCAGCCCCTCTCTCAGCCTCAGCATGAGCTGGCCCAGATATCCCAACCTTCGCCAATGTCCCATCATCACATGGCCCCCATTCGCCAGCAGCCACAGCATGTTGCAATCCAGCAACACCATCAGCCGATCCCCGAGAACCTTCCAGGCACTAGACCGACCCGGATCATGGTGGGCTGTTGGAGCAAATCATCCGCCACAGAAGATTCGGAAAAGCACGCGGTCTACGGTATTCTCGGTGCTAATGACATGTTCCGTGTGAAGCTCGTGCGGGAGACGATGGATGGGCGGTTCATTAACGGTAACTTTCCCACCGGGGCAGGCGCCTTGTGGATCCCGTATGAAGACGTGACGATGCTTCCTCACCTTCAGAATCTCACTAGATCCGAGATGAAGGAGTACTGCCGCATCAGACAGTATCAGATCGACTTGGGAGAGGGCGATGATGAGCGGGTGGCAAATGAGACCAAGGCAGTATATGAAGCGCAGCGTCGTGCCGCCATGAACCCAAAGATCCCTCCCACGCCGCCTGGACGACCTAACCTCGTGGAGGAGCTGCCCCAGAGCCCTAAGCCGGAACAACCAATGCATCACGATCTCCGCCATCGGGGGCGTGAGATGATGCCAAATGACATGCGAGGTACGTGATACGATGGTCGACTCCGTCTCTTGCTGATGCGTGATACTGACATAGATGCAGCCCCTCGTGGAATGACCGACGCCGACATGCGCCAAAACGGTCGCAATCCCAGTGCAGATGCCATGGAGCGGACCAACAACCTTGCCCGTCGCGAGATCAGTAAGATGGAACACGCACAGATGAGACAGTATGGCCCCCCTAGTGGAACCGGCCGTCAGATGCAGAATGTACCGGGAGGCCACCATGACAACCGGACCATCTTTAGTGACAACATGGGCCGGTTGAACAAGGTGTGGCAGTCGCAGGAGGCTCAGCGGATGCAACCGCCTCAACAGGTGGTGGCTCCGCCGATGCAGATGCAGCAACCCGCGCCTCCGGTCAACGACGACTCTAGCAAGGTCTATAACGGCATGAAATACGAACGAAAGCAGACGGGTCCCTTTGCTGGCAAGTTGGCGAGTAATGGCACGATTATCAGCATCGATGGAGAAGACTACGTCGAGTACCGTGTCCTTACCAAGGTCCAGTTCTTCTAGATAAGAATTGGAATCACGAAAAGGAAAGAAACATCACTTTAAGGCATGTCTCGTGTATGGAATAATCATGTACTTTTATTATGGATCGCGGCACTGATACCCATTTCATTTTTTTTCATGCGGTTGTGTTCAGGTAGTTAGTCAATCAATTCGTAATGAATATGATGCAACATTGCTGGTCCAAGTTGACGCTCAAGGGGAACCCAATGACGATTCAGATTTTTGTAGCTGTTTATTCTGCTGTTTATTCTACTGTCAATCAAGGTTTAACGCCATGAGGGAGATTTATTCCAGTGTATGATCCTACCATATTCCCTTCATCGCGGAAACACTGCTTCTCGTATACTGATTGTTATCTCGATCATTCCGTTACTACAAGGATATGGAAGCCGTTGAGGCAGCACCCTTAATGCGTTATTGTCCGGCATTTGGTGTTGCGTCTGCCCAATTGTCACTGTTGATATTGAAGCGTCGATCTGGCTGATGTCTCTTCTCTGTCGAAGTTTGTTGAACAAACGCTCACTTGCAGTTGCCTACGGTATCACCAAGGAGACCGACTGTCTAGAGGCGCGGGAGGAATAAACATGTGTCTATCTGAGGTATCTCATTTTCACACCAGACACGCGCGCACACATATGCCCGCAATGGATCGAGGGCGAAGTCGGACTTGCTAGGTCATAAACATATCCTCGTTGCCATCATAATAATCGATAGTTACTTGGGAGGCCATTTTGCTTCCCCCCGGAAGCCAGAGTTACACGAATGAACCCAGTCTGGATTGGGGGGCAGAGCCACTTCTGGGGCTTTTTTTTCTTTGAGCGAAAGTTCCCAGTCCGGTCATCTGTCTGCTCTTAGCCCGATCCATTTTCTTTCTCTTTTCCTCGAGATACATTGCTGACGTCCCTTTTCCCTTCTACTACTTGCTGGAGCGCACCAGCCACTTCCTCCCGGCCCTTTCCTCGACGTCGCGCATACGCAAACCCGTCACGCGTAGCATAATGGTTCAACGCAAAGAGCGAAGGGGTGGAAAGAGCAGTTCAATATTCAGAATATGTCTCTCGAGTTGCGCGCTGTCCCGCCACTTGTCACAGCGATGTTTACCTGCGCGTGAACCGACCAGGGGCGGTGTGGTATGGTGTGGCGGGGTGTTTGTTCATATCGCGAACGCAGCCGCCATCACCATGTACGCCAAACCAGCGAGGACCGTCGTCGCGTCGGCGCCATTGGACTGCAGCGGCGCCGAGCCGGAGCCCGTGGGGCTGGGCTTTCCGTCGGCGCCGGTGGGCGTGACGATGACGACGGCGGTGCTGGTGGCGTCGGGCGAGCCCGGCATGGTCCGGACCGTGGTGGTCAGAGAGGGCTTGCTGGCTTGATCGCCTCCGCCAGAGGTCGTAGTGCTTGCTGTCGTCGTCGTCGTGGGGCGGATGGTGGAAGAGGATAGGGACCAGCTGCCGCTGGCGCTTGGAGAAGAGACGGATGGCGAGGAGGCGGAGGAGGAGACGCTTGCGCTGGTTATGGACACGGCAGCCGAGCTGGAAGATACAACAGAGGACGAAGAGGCGGTGGTGGTGATGGTGCCGTTGCTGAAGACTAGGCTGTCGGTGATGGCCGTGGCAGCTGCGGCGGCACCGGCGGCGTTGAAGGCCAGGGCCACCAACAGATTGGAGTGAGAGGGTGAGAAGCGCATCGTGTACTTTTCTTTTCTTTCCTTTTCTTATCCTTGGTTTGCGACGCGGGGTGCTGTTTGAACTGCGGGCAATGGTGGACCTTGCAATGTTTATTAAAGGAAGCGTCGCGAAAAGAAAACAGAGGATGGGGTGACAAGCAAGGTCAAGAATTGAGGGGACGCATCGGTTATAACCGACAACCTATGCAACTCTGGTGAAGAGACAACCAGCCGGGAGGGAGGGTTAGAGGCCAAGACAGATGGGAAGGGAGGCAGTGGTCATCGTTAACAGTTTGCAGTTCGTCAGCCATTCCGAATTCCACTTACGACTACATACATGTACAAGCTGACGCTGACGGTCCCATCCTATAGGATTTCGCGGGTGCCGACATACAACGCACATGATGCGACCCTCATTACTACTACTACATGGATTGCTACATTCAATCGATTGCGACGGCGGCTGCTGAGCCACCATCTTGCTTACATTTTGGGGGCTGGGGGGTTTGCCCACCATGTAACCTAGAAAAGGAAGGTATGTTTCTGTTTTGGGGAGGGGGAGATGTGAGGGTGCGTTTACGGGCTGACACAGCCGACGTCGATCCCTGCCCGTACCGCGCACGTAAGCGCCAGCTCTCGTAGCCAACGCATCCGCTGTCTCCGCGTTCATTGATGAAGCTTTCTTCTTTCTGGTATGGATGTTTCACATTCCCCTGAGCCAGCTCTACTGTAGGCTGACTGGCGATACAACAGACTTTGCACGAATTGATAGGCAGGTAAGCGATGAACGGATGTGTCGTGGCATGGAGTTAGAGGATAGGGAAAACAAAATAACGGGGCCAACAACATTTGGCCGCGGCTAGTTGGTTAGATCTGCATCGCATCAAGGCAACCCTGACAACTCCCCAACCCAAACCCAAGCCGGGGGGGGGGGGGGGGGGGGTGTGGGGTGGGTG
>QUSE01000010.1:5444718-5458231 GCA_006508115.1 Apiospora malaysiana
CCCCCCCCCCCCCCCCCCCCCCCCCCCCCCCCCCCCCCCCCCCCCCCCCCCCCCCCCCCCCCCCCCCCCCCCCCCCCCCCCCCCCCCCCCCCCCCCCCCCCCCCCCCCCCCCCCCCCCCCCCCCCCCCCCCCCCCCCCCCCCCCCCCCGGCGGTAAAGGTAAAGAAGGGAATGGTTGAACGTCGATTGGTCGGTTGACTGCTGCGTAACACTATTATCTGCATCGCCTACTTATTTGGGGGCTGGTGAGGTGCTACAGATTGCATTACCTGCTTGATAATATATGCATTGGTCCGTATCTGGGAAGCCTGTTGCATACTCGAGGTAACATAGACGCTGCAGGCTGAAAGTGAAGGGCATGTATTCTCGCGCACACACAAACCGCTTGGAAGACATGTCGCTACTGCTGTATCGCAATGTTTAGGTTATACGGCAAGGGCTGTTTCCGAGTTGGTATACCATGGAGAAGGCCAGTATGCTTCTTCCGCGCGGCTGTGGCGTTGCATCTGTGCAACTATCCGTCGCTTCTGTAACAGAAATATAGATGGGCCTCCCCTCCATATATATGAATCATTGCTTCCGAGATTTTGCAACCTTCCGTCCACTGCGCTCTGATGCCGCCTGTTTGTAGTCATTCAAGATGGTCTAAGCCAGGGATGAATTGAGACAAGACAGTTGGCATCGACAATGCACATTCAACCATGCAATCAATAAACGGCATGCCGGATCTTGATTACTATCTGAGCAAGCATATTGTAACGAGAACCAAGATCTCTACGCGCAACGAACATCAGAGTTTAGTGTTGTACAAACATCCATTCTGTAACGTGAGTAGTTGGTAGATCGAGTACAATCTGGAAGCCCACGGTATTCGCTATCAAATGCCGCTGAACACCTATTTCATAATACTCATGTCCAGGCGGCCCAGCGCTGTGAAAGACAGCATCAACAAAGAAAACAAAATGGGCTTTCCTCCCTTAGGATACCCCTTCCCTCCAGAGAGAACGCCAAAACCCAAGTCAAGTCAAGCCAAGCCGACCAAAGTAACCCAATTTCATCACGCATGCAAACAAACAAACAAACAAAACCCACTAGCGAACTCCGATCCTACCACTCCAGACGATTCCTTCCACTCACTCGAACCCGGACCAAGGCGTCCCCAACACGCGCCCCTTGGGGTCGATCTTGACCCCCTCCGCCCGCAACAACTTCTTCTTCTCGTCGATGGTGATCCCTTCGCCGTCCCCCGTGACCCACTTCCCCTTGAACCCGCCCAGGGAGCCGCCCGTCGCCACGACACGGTGGCAAGGGACCTGGGGCGCGAACGGGTTGCGGCGGAGGGCGCCGCCGACGGCGCGCGGGCTCGACTGCAGGTGCGCCGACAGCAGGCCGTAGGTCGAGACGTGGCCCGCGGGGATCTGGCAGAGCGCCGAGAGCACGCGCTTCTCGAAGGGGGTGCGGTTCGAGGCCGCGATGCGCGCGAGCTGGGGCGTCATGTCTTCTTGTGCTTTGGGGCCTTTGGAAGACGGCAGGGCCCGCATGGCGAGGATGTCGCGGGTTTTGTCCAGTGAGGATCGGGGTATCTTCTTCATGGGTAGAGAAGTCGGCTCTGTGGTGCCGTCATCATTATCTGCGGCGTTGTTGCGCTTGCGCTTCTGGCCGACTGCCATGATGTACGGTATACAAGGCGCGATTGGAGTTGAGTTGATGAAATCCCAAAACTGCCCGGGAAGGTGAAAACGCAATCGAATACAAAAGATTTGAAGTCAAAAATGCTTCTCAAATATAAATAGACGTTTCGCCGTGCATTGATTGACTATGGCTTTTCTGAGTCATCGGTGACGGCGATGTCATTGGAAAGGCGCGTCTGCCCCACGCTTCCAAGCTTAGTGCTTGACATCCCGAGTTTCGCGCCACGAAAGCACGTGATTCCCATCTAGTATTCGACATTCTGAATCATCCGCGCCAGCCAGCCAGTATTTGGGTCATGGTGTCTCATCGCATTCTTTCTTATTATTGACATAAGTCTTTGCCTTGGGTGCACCGAACTTGTGCTCAGTTTTCTGCATACGTATCCATTCTACTTTATCCTCTATCATGACTGGAGGTTAACCACTGCAAGGCCAATAGAGCCGTATCGGGCATATACTCACGTTGAGGATTTGAATAAACATACGTGTCCCGTCTTCAAACCCAGGTGCGCAGTGACGTCCCCTATGTAGACGGTTCCCTGTGATGCCAAAATGTGCAGGTCGCGGGAAAGCGACGGCAGACTATCGTGCCCATTCTATCCTGTGGCCTAGCTTTCCCCCAATTCCTTCATCCTCCTCTTCCTTAGTCGCCCGTGTCGACCTCAAGGTCGAGCTGCACCCCATTGCTGATCTCGTAGTCGGCCAGCGAGAGCATGTCCTTGAACGGCCGTTGCCCCTGCCGCTTGAGCAGGATCTCATGGGGCTCCCGCCCGATGCGCGCGGCCACGATGATTTTGAACTGGCGGATGGTGTCCGAGGGAAGGCACGGGATAGCCGCCTTGGTGCCCAGTCGGTCGTTGACGTGAACAATGATCATCTCCATTCCTGGGCCACCGCTGGCCGCTGCCGCCGGTGCTCGCTTGGGCGGCTTGGTGGTGTCTGCTGAGCTTCCTGCGGCTGCTGGTCTTTTCGGGGGCTTGGTGGTGTCTTCTTTCTTCGAGCTTGTCGCTGCGGACGAACCGTTGTTGGAGGGTTTGCTGCGTCTTGGGGACGGCGAGCGGTTTCTGTAACCCCGGTACGAGCTGCCGCCACGGCGGTCGCCGCTATCCTGGTCGTCGCGGTCGTTGTCGCGGCGCGAGTCCTTGAAGTTGAAACCGCCGGTCTTCTTCTTTCTGGGGCGCGGGCGATCGTCGTTGCGGTCTCGGTGGTTGCCGTCCCTCCTGTCCCGATCTTCTCTCCGTCCACTGTCTCTCTGGTCGTAATCGCGATTTTCACGATTGCTTGTGCTGGGCTTGTCTCTGTCGCGGCGAGGCGAGCGGCTGCGCGCGCGATCGGCCATTTTGTTGCCAAGTTGCTTCCGAAATGGTTGCCAAGCTTTGATATGTAAAGATGGAGGAGATGGGAAACAAGAGCTCTACCGAAGACGGTGCCTGCCTTGCTTGCTGGTAGCAGTAGTGAGTGGGTCCGTGCGCTCTGGATTCACTTTCATCCCCAGGACGTGATGCATCATGATCGAGCTCTGATTCACAGATATCTCCAGTTGGTCTCTCTTTAAAGGTGTCATGCACGGAGTTGGACTTAAACAATTGATATGTAGGTACCGCCCATACCATCACGACTTCCTGCTTCATATACAGTGTAAAAAACAACTTCCCAAACCCACTATCACCCAGCCCTACTTCACGACGGTATTCCGTACTCATACTGCGCTTGGCCACATAAATTATAAGATATATAAGAGACATTGCTGGGGTTGGGTCGTTGTGGAGGTGAATATCTATAAGGCTGGGATAAATAACACAAGACAACACACACACACACACACACACACACGACTATAGCAGACACATGAAGACGCGTTACTGCCAAGAAAAGGCTGACAGGTTGATGACTCTATCTCGCATGGGGGAGAAACTGAGACCGAGACATATCATAGCGGCGGGTTAAGACATTGCAACCCTTTCTCACAATACCGAACACCCGGCACGGGATAAAGTGATCGCCACCAGGTAATGGGCGAAGCCTGCCCGTAAAGTCCAGGACAGCCCAAATGGAGGCGCTATATACTATGAACATAATTTTGGTTCAGCACGAAGAGCCAGCCATTCAAAAACATGGCGGAAATCCGTCACATGGCGCACATCATCAACAGCGAGACATAGCATGGTTAAGTGAGTTTTGTTTTTATGGAATCGAGATATCCCCTCTATCTCCTGGTTGGCTCCAACCTCTGTATTCGAGTGTGGGAAAACTTCGAAACGAGAATTGCTCAAAGAGTCAAGACACAAATCCTCCCCAGAAACCGATTGCCTGTGAGGCAAGGGGGCCACCAACCCGCCTTTCGCTTTGCTATATCCTCCACAGGCCTCCTCTCTTCTTTTTTACAACCACCCAACACGAAGCAACGCTTGCTTCCTTCCTCCCCAACGGTGTGATGGCTACGGCTTCCGCTTTCGCTGTTCATCTTCAAGAAAGTAGAAAGATAATAGAAAGAAATTAGCGCCCCACGCCTCGGGCTCAGGGACATCCGCTCGCAGCGAATCAAAGATAGAAAAGACAACATGGCAGCAAAGGCCAGTAATAGTGGTAGTACCAGAAACGCCGATTTGATACACAAATATCCCATAGACAGAACAAAGACAGCAAGGAAATTTCATATGACAGAGGTATAGTTAGTGTAAATCCATGCTTTCACCATGGCGGTCGTTAGACACCCAAGAAAAAGGGATGCCGTCATCCGAGATCTTCAAATAGCACATCTTTGCAGCCAAAGCACAATCGGTAGCTCTCTAGCGAGTGCCGCCAAGAGCGCTGATTCTAGCACCCGAGGGGCGGTGGAGCAGGCCAGCGGCATGCTTGCCAACGATGCCAGGCTCCTGGGAGAGGGTTTCAGTGTCACTGCGGCCGGCAAGGCTCTCCTCGTCATCCTCGACGATCTTGGTCGGGATCTCGTTGTGCAGCGTGTACTGTTGGCTTGATCGCTCAGGGGTAGTCATGGTCGATGCGAAAGACATCGAGGTGCTGCTCCTGTTGGGGATCAGATCCGGAGTAGGAGGGATGCTGGATGTGCGCCCGGATGGGTGGAGAAGGCTCTCATCGCCAGCTTCCGAGGTGGCAGCCGAGTGGCCGTCATCGCTCTGAGCGGCAGAAAGGTTGCTAGCCCGGCGAGAGGTAGCCCTGGAGTTGGTGCGAGGGGAGCGAGGCTCGTACTCGTGGTCGTGAGCCAATTGCAGACTCTCCACGGCGGCCTGGCATTGCTCTGCAATGTTGCGGATGATGTGGGCAATAGCATCCGTCTTGTCCTTGAGATGGCGATCGGCAACGTCATTGAAGCTAGCGTTACCGAGACGGTTGTTAGCGTCTTGTGCGCGTGCAAGCGTCTTTCCAAGCCGCTCATCTTTCGCTAGATTGTGCATTAGCAAATCGAACAAATTCTCTCACACTATCGACAAATGGTGGGTACTTACCGGCAGTTTCCGCATCTTCGGCGGCGTTCTCAACGTTATCCTCATCGTAGCCAGCAGCGACTTCGTCGGCCAGGTCCTCGGGCTTGGTAAGGGAGTGCACGAGGTGCTCCATGTGGTGTGATTGGCCACCAATCAAGCTGCGCAGGTGCAGCACAACCCGACGGGCCTCATCGCGCTGGCGCGACAGGGTGGTGTTGGTGTGCTGAAGGGCAGACAGCTCCTTCTTGTTCCTCTTGCGTTCGCGCTCAAGCTCCTCAGCAATCTCCTGCTGCAGAACAAGAGCCTCGAGGGCATCGTCCCGCTGCTTCTCTGTTCCAGTAAGACGAACAGAGAGTCTGGCGTTGTCGTCCTTCTGTTGGTCAATAAGGTTACCAAGTCGGCGGTTCTCGCGCTTGTGGTTCTCAATCTTGACCTTGAGATCCGAGGTTTCCTTGTTGAGCTGTTCGGCGAACGCCTGGAACTTAAGGAACTGGGTCTTGAAGCTCTCCAATTCCTCCACCAAGTAGTTGTTACGCTTTGTGACCTTGCTGAGCTCGGTATCCATTCGTCCCTTGAGGTTAATAAAGTCTTGCCATGCCTCCATGGCATCACGTGAGTACTGGTTGCGCTCTCTAACAATCTCGTTGAGATGTCTCATCGAAACCTTGGTCATCAGAGGCTTCTTGACTGCGCTTCCGAAGACCGCCTTCAGCCCGGTGTTTCGGCCCATCTTCTCACAGACGTGGTCCATGACGGACATGACGGCATCCTGGTTCCACCAGTCGGGATCCTGAATAGACTCAACTTCACCGCGCATGACGATGATCTGACCGGCGGGCACCAGCTTACCTCCGCCATAAGCTGAGCGAAGGTGTGCAGGTACACCGGATGGCGTAACATCGCTCTTCAAGGCCTGGGTAAGGCGGGAAACGAACTTGTTACGCTGGCCAGGTGTGAGAGCTGTGGGTGGGCTGGACGTGAGCACGAAGTTGCGGTCGAGATCAACAACCAGAGCGTCGGTAGGCGCAGTGAAGAGCGAACGGCACTCAGCAGTGATACCCAGGATGTACGGGCCAGGCTCCTGAACAAGCTCTTTGGCGTGTCGGGCATGCACCACGGGGACGTACAGACCACTCCACTCATAAACTCTGACACAGAATCTGATCGCCTCCGCAGCCATTGTCAACATCGCGGGGTAATGGCTGACGAAGATGATGCGGCGGGTCGGCGAGATTGCTGCCTCGACAACACCAACAATGTTGGGAATCGAGAGACAGGTCCAGAGCGGCCACATGGCGAAGTTCTGGAAGCCCGTGGGCGACGATGGGAATTGATAGCACAGCGCGTAATCCTTCATGTCGATACGAACGAGGTCGTTAAGACGCGGGGCGGGAAAGCTCAGAATCCTCGAAACCTCTTCGGCGTGGAAGAGGTTGGTTGCCTTATTCCAGTGAATCCACATACCTCGCAGGTAATCGCCCAAAAGGTTGTACAACGGGTAGCGCGAGAGGAAGGACAAGCAGTAGGGGATCCAGTACGTCTCATCTGCATTGTCGTAGAAATCGGGTTCGGTGCGCTTCCTCAGGTCACGAATAGTCTCGGCTCTCTTCTCGTCCGCTCGAGACCAAACACGGAGACAGATACCGTAAAGGGTATGGGAGGAATCTTGCTGAAGCACAAAGGCGTGGTGTACGCAGTGAGGCTGGCTGCGGCCGGTGCAGATTTCGACATCGTGGGGGAAGCAAGCCCTCATGGCGGCGTGTAACGCACGAGCAATATCGTTGTCCTGTTCCAGCCGGGGGCTGCTGCCGAGGATCTCGGGGAGCCAGAACTGCCCAACGGCACCCTTCATGTGTCCAATCTTGCCCTGGGCCGGAGCCGGAGCCTTGACCCATTGTGACGGCTCTCGTCCCACACCGCACACCATGTAAGCATGAGTCAAAGTCTTTGGCGTCCTCTGCTGGGGTTTACTGTTCAGGGTCGAGGGAATAGGCTGTGTGATGCGCGAGTGCAGCGATGAGGTTCGGCTGGGGATGACCAAGTTAGTGTCGTTCTGGTCCCGCGTACTCGGTCGAGCATCGCGGTCGCTGGTGCGCGGACGCATGAAAGACGACTGGGTATTGAGTGAGGGCGCCATGGCGAAGATGTTGTGGTGGTGGTATTATGGGTTTGGTGTGAAAGATACTACAGCACGCGCTGTAGGTGATATTGGCCCGTCCGATGTGGAAACGAATGATCTAGGGCTCGACGAAACAGCAACTAAGCTGATTAGAATATGGCGTCCACGCGGGTATAGGGCAGGTGTAGGATCAAAGGCCCGACGAGAATGAGTCGTGTGCAGGGAGGTCCTGGGATATGGGCCAATCCGAAGTTCCTGATGCCGGGACAAGGTAGACTGCAAGCAGCTGGCACTGGTTTGAGATGAACCAAAGTCGTTCGGGACTGTTCAATCAATCTTGCGATTAACTGACCAGGCGATACAGACTTGCTGCAACCCGCCTTGAGTGGGGGGGAGAAAAAGAATGGAAGGAGGTGAAGATATGGTGCATCCAGAAAGGGAGAGGGAAGGGGGAGAGAGAAGAGGAAAAGGGTCGGCAGGTCATTTAGGTAAGTAATGTAATAGGTTAGCGGTTTAGGTGGTAGTGCTACACTACTGGACTACTTGCAGCTACTGCTACATGCTACTCTACTACTGGCGACGGGGATGGGTAGGATGGGTTGGATGGGTTGGATGGGGGGTGGACAAGGAGGAGGACCTAGCGCACACCACCGAACGACCTTGACCTTCGAGAAGGGGGGAGGGGGCCTTGGGTGACTTTGGGGCGACTTGGGACCATGTACTTACTCTCCGTCCGAGACCACCACTTATACTGGTGGTCTCAGTCGCATTGCTCGTCAACATTTGTTATTGATTATTGAAAAGAAACACTGTATGTAAGTACATACTTGCCTAACCAGCCGGGACAGTTGACTGAGGACATCACACTCGCCTACATACCTCGGGCTCTCATTGACATCAATTTGACATCGAAGCTGTCTCCCAAGGAACTGGCAGTGGTACTGGTTGTGGAATACGGTGACGAAGACTAGCACTGAGTTGGGAAGAGATAGCACTGGTAGGTGGTAGGTAGCCTGAGGCCCTCAGCGGCCCTCAGCGGCCCTCAGCCAATACGACTTTTATGCGACCCCTGCAAAAAAAAAAAAAGCTACGATCAGGAGAAAAGCAGACGCTTTCTTGCCTGCAATTGAATTTGAGTTTTGTTCTTTTCTTTTCGAAGGACCAGACATGGCCATTATTGAATCATCCCGCAGGTGGTGCAGGTGGGAAGGATTGTTTACCTTCCCCCCACTCCCGTGTCGATTACATGATTACATACCTACTTCACCTCATGGAGGCCAGACAGCTAGGGGCATCAACATTACTTGCACTATGCTGTATGGAGTATCGACGTACAGCGCAAGTACATGTATTTCCCAATACGGATGGCGAAATCACGAAACAGTAGGTACAGTAGTATCCACCGCCCAAAATAACAGAGGAGAGAGAGGCAAGAGGGGAGATGGGCATGGGCTTTCAGACAGCTAGCTGGCCATGATTCTTCCAAATGCTTGTCCTGTCCTGAACACCGGGTGTTGGCAAATTGGTTTCGACTTGAACGGACATCCCAACCGAGCAAGCAGCAAGTAGCAAGCAAGCAACAGGCTAGCAAAAGAACGCTAGGCAGCCAGGCGCCCCCCACTTGCACAACAACCCACTGAGCAGCGCACGCAGCCCCCCCAGAATGGCTAACCCCTTGTTGCTTGTGATGCCCTTGCTGCATCCATGACGGGGTCCCTGTAGATTCAATTTTCGGGCTACTCCACTCATTCCAGGTACAGCCAATCCTGACCAGAAATGCTGACCGGGGCTTGGAGCTAGTGTGGAACCGAGGGTCCGGCCATCCCCCAAGCTCGTCCAAGTTTACGCCATTCGAGTGGGACGGCCTGGAGATGAGCGATATGAAAGGGAAAAAAAAGAAAATACCTAACGAAAGGATGACAAGAGAGAGAGAGGTTTCATTTGCATCGAGCTGGCGATCTGCATTACTACCACACAGCAGCGTATGGAGTATCTATCCTCCAGCCTTATTTTGCACCATAAATCCTCCTTCAGAATCTACGTACATGTAGTATTACTATCATGTACTCTGGCAGCACCATTCGATGAGATTACCTCGTGCCGCTGGACGCCACGATGCGCCGGAGCTGACAAGTTCACAGGCTCACAGCTGGGCCAACTACCGGTAGGCGGCGCGCCTCCTAGGTTAGGCCCCTCGACCCAGTATCGTCCATTGACCTACATACTACTACATAGCCTACATAGTTTCGGCCAAGAGCCCATTCATATGCACACGCTTACGTCGTACATGAGAATGCACATCCACACACAACGCAGAAGTAAGCCAACACCAAAGGAAGCTAGGGGAGCTAAAACTTGAAAGGCAACAATCGCCATTTTTCAAACTCTACGGCACCGTCAGTGGTCAGAAGACCAAGAGGCTAGAGCAACGAGAGGATGCAGCAGCAGGGGAGTGAGGGAGGTCAGATCCGGGTTGCGATCGAATGCCGTCGATTCAGTTCAGTTCAGGAGGGTCGCTACAACAGCACTTGATGGAACATCCATCCATATTGCAACTTGGGTAAAGCTAACCAACAGCCCTGTCTGCGTTGGTTCTTCTTTCGTTGCGACAGGAGAAGAAAAGGAATAACTTAAGTAGGGCACGGGTCAGCGGGATCAAACGGCTTGGGCCGGTCTTTGACCACCAGACGACGAACCGCACATATTAGGAGCCGGTTAAGCACGCATACTAGCTTTTACGCTTCGTTAGGTTCGGGGAACAAACCGCAAAACGTCCACACAGCAGTCAAGACCTAGACGCTGAGTGAGAAATCGGTAGATACATTTTACATTTTAGTTACTCAGGTAATCCAGGTAGGTCAGACCTACAGGCAGGCTTACGATGCTGTCAATCATATATCTCCACCATTCAGTGTGTTGTTCACCGGCCACATTTAAGTCTCGACATGGGCTTTTGCTTCTTTTGCTTATTCTTCTTCTTCTTCCTCTATTCCTGTCGCACGCCTCTTCTGTCTCAATCCGAAGCGTTGAGGGGTATGGGATTAAGTGGCGGAATAAGGAATGCCCCTTGCCTTGGGCCTCTTTCCAGGTCTGTTCTCTCAAATTCTGCGCCAGCATTCAAGAGCTAGCAGCTCAGCAGCTCACACAATCGCTTCACGTGTCTGACATCTTCAGCCCTTCATTCTCGTAAAATCAGCATGTCTTGGATAAAGCTATGTGCAGTCCCATTCCGTTTACCCGCTGACGTAGCCACATAGATAAAAATGAAGAAAAAAACGTAAATGTATGGACGAGCGGTACGGAGTGCTGTAAGTCTATGTGTAAAGTCTACTGCAGGTAGATGCATGATATAGCCAGCTTCTAAGCCGATCGCCAGCGGCTCTGGCCCTGAACCTGTTCTTTTTGGTTGGGGGCCACAAACTTCGCAGGTTTATAGCGATCAGGCACTACGACATGCTCTAAGCTATGCATCGGGGCTAAGGTGCACAGCACATGGCAACTCTTTTCCTTCGATGTAACGCTAGACGGGCATCGGGCAATTTTTGGATAGACGTATGGTGTTGACGACTCAGAAAGCGACATGGTCCCCCCAGCGCCAGGGTTAAGGCAGGGGCAAGGCTTAGCAGTCGACGAATGCATGTAATCACTTTATCTCTGTTCTCTTCTCTTTCTTTAAATTGCCTGTTTCGGGCCTGTCGTCGCATCGCGCATCGCGACATGACATCTATTCCCGAGTTTCGTCCTGCAGCTCCTTCCCTCGCTATCAAACATGTATTCGAGGAAACAACCCGAGACATTCTGCATGTTTCCATGTTCACATTAGAAAACAACCTAGCTAGGAATCTAGCGTGGTATGTGTGTGGGAGTGAGTGATTGATCGCTTCGCAAGGCGTTGCCAAACCCCTCCCCCCATACGAGAAGGCCGTCCGGCTGCACGCTATGACAGTCGCCTGGGTCGCACCAGCTGAAGTCCCTGGCAAGTAGGCAAGAGAAAGTGGGCAGCATCGGACCATGTCTGTCAGCTCGCCATGATAAACCCATCAACGCCTCTCGGCTTTTGCGCCGTCAGTGGGGTTACGAACGCATGCGTAGGTTGATTGGATAACTAAACAGCTAGAGCGACCTGTCAATAACGACGGACGGCAGATGGCTTTTTCTCAACCAGCCTACGGAGAGAGGAGGCAAGACTCTCTGAGTCCGGTCCGCGCATAAAAGCGATGCCCTCACGGAGTCTCACAGGCCTCTATATTTACAACCATTGTCCGGAGCAGTTGCCCGGCTACTCTGCTCGGCCTTGCGTTTTGCTACCAAGTAGGCACGCAAGCTCATGGCGTCTGAATAAAGTGTGTAACACGGCCGGACCAGACATCAACTACTCTGGAGACCTGCACGGTGCTTTCAACCCTGATTTTTGCCTGCCGCGCACCCGCGCCATTCCTGGAAGAGTATCCCACTCGGTTGTACGTTGGAGCCCCCGCTATCCTGCTTGATTCTGCGAGCAGCCGGCCGTCCGCCGAGCGAGGATTGTGGCAGATCCGCCTGTTCAACCAACCTACACTACCAGATGTGCATCAAATCAGCGCTAACATCGACCCAAGAACCAAACGGACCGGGCAAACGGTGCTCTGTTTTCAGGTCGGTCGAAAATTCGTGTTAGTCGCGCAGTCGGAGGCAATGAGGGGTAAGCTGGTAGGTGACAAGTAAGGCAAGTAAAATTGTATAGACACTATTGCTGTTCCATCTATATCTTGGCTGTGTGGTCAAGGATCTGGGATGTACGAATACACATACATGCCTGCGCATACCCAACAGCGACCGAAACCTTCACGAACTTGGGCAGTAACTCGCCCTTGGATCCCTTCCAGAAATTGGAGCGATAGGCAGGTAGGGAGTAGGGTGCCAGATGTGATGGGCTTGCAGCAACCGCATCGTCACACCGGACGATCAACGAACGCCATTCGATCTCGGTGCAAACGCCATTACCACCTACATATTCAGCAATGTCTCTGACGAAAGTAAAGGGGCTACAGCCAGGCAAGGAGAAGTCCAAGAAGTCGATATCTGATAGGCATCCTGCATGTTTCTATCAATCATCACTTTCCTCACACGAGAAACTTGACAATTACATGGTACACATGGTGCCGGGGTAACATTACATTCGTTCGGAGCCCTTCTCGTTACCAGAAACAGTGCCACCCCCAGCCAGCCAGCTGTCCGGTGTTTGCTGTCTTCCGGTTTTCATTTCGTTGTATGGTCTGACAGTAACATCCCTTTTCCCTATCTACCCCTACATTGGAGATTGAAGTTGTGAAATGTCGGCAGCAGGTGAACAAACAGTGTCTGGGGGAGCAGTAGGGAGTACTGGTTGTTACATGTAATTGCCATCTGCACTTCTGAGACTGAAAACGAAGCAGTCAGGCAGTCGTCCTCATGCACGATGGCGGTGCAGGAAGCTGTCAGTCTAGTCAATCTAGCAGTCTAGCAGTCTGTCCACGTTCCACATGCGCTAGGCCGGGGGGGTCGGCCATTATCCCAATCAATAATTCACAACCCCTGGCCTTAAGCCGTTTCGAGACGGCCAAGCTCGTCCCTTGATCATCGCTTCTTCGGCATGGGTGGCGGGTTCTGGTTGGATCCTGGTCGACATTTCTGCTGATGTTCCACCAATGGGTTAAGCTCTGTAGCCAATCGCTCTTCGTGCTGCAGACGTCTGTCTGTGCCACACAAAACAACGGCCACTCTCGTCGAAACGGCGAGCGCCAAATGTCTGGACGGACGATGATCACGTACGGACGACTACATGCTGCCAACCAGGAGGCATCCCATTACACCGGATCGGATCGTCGGGATGAGATCCTCAATGCAATCAGACGTTCGCTCCATTGACCATACAGACGACACTGTTTACTAAATATGAACAATGACGACCTACCGGCATCAAGACTAGTTAGTGGCCGGTGCCTGCTTCATGTACTCTCTGACACGCTGGCAGCTTCAAGAAGTGTTCGAAAGAAGAAACATGTCGGAGTCGCTGGAATGACGACTAGCTACAGAACTCTTTGACATTAATCAGGTGCTTTTTCTTCTTATTGATGGTAATATGGCTATATTCCCCAGCAGTTATAGACTAGCGCCGGCAGCTCGATAGCATCATCAGACAGCAACATCCCTTGAAGAGCTAACGGATCCTGGAGCGCTTTGACGGCCGGAACAAGACTCATGGGAGAGGGGGGGGGGGGGGGGGGGCGAACCTCGCAT